>OZ030005.1:183542158-183767158 GCA_964023405.1 Apodemus agrarius
GGAGGTTGGGCTAACAATATTGATATTAAACAAGAGTTTAAGAGAAAAACACTAACAAGGAAAAACTAGGGCACTGATATAGAGAACATGTCAGCAAGGCAACTTGCTAGTCAGGAGACTGGGGCGCACAGCCGTGGCCACTTGAGTCTAGCCAGGTCAAGCCCCTCCGCGGTGGGCGTGGGCTGAAGGATGCGGCCGGTCCTGACTGCGTTCCCGCTGGCTTGTCCCTGCCAGGGCAGAGCTGCCCAGGCAACGTTTGAACACCAAGCCTGTGGAACCGAATGTGCTGCTTTCCTCCGTTATCGATCACAATCATCTGGTTTAGAGGCGTGCTTATTGCAGACTTTCCAAGTGTATATTTGGCAGAGTCGGGAGCAAGAAGAAACAGTAGCCAGAGTTCCCCAGCGGTGAGCAAGGGTAACAAGGCGGGCTGGAGAAGAACCAGCGCCTTTGTGGGGGCTCAAAAGCATCCCGCACCACTGACAGGCTCTGGAAGCTTGCTTCTGGCTCTGTTCAAGAAATATTAATTTGCACTGAAGCTCCAGTCACCCTCCATTCTTGACAGGTCTGTTCACACGGCTTAGTTAAGGGAGGGAACCCTCACCCCTTCAGTGAGAAGTGTCCTCTAGAGATTCCTTTAACTCCCATTTCAGAATCTCTGGTTCATTGTGACCCGAGGGCTCCAACCCAGTGGCAGGTCACCCCTGCTCAGAGCAGGCATGCGTCTGCCTTTCATCCACACGGTAGGGCTGTCATGATCACTTCAGGGGCAGTGGCCAGAGGCTCTGACCCCAGCCTTTCCATGTCCAGTAGGCGGCTTGGACTCCTAGGCCAGAAGTGTGAGTTGTTCAAGGTGTATGTTGTTCCAGGACATTAAATATGTTAATTACCGAGAGGCTGGAGAGGACCTGGGGGCTAAGAGCATTGGCTGCTTTTGCAGAAGACCAGGATTCAGTTCCTAGCACCCACATGGTGGCTCACAACCATCTGCAACTCTAGTTCAGGGGATCCAGTCCTCTCTTCTGGCCTTTGTAGGCACCAGGTATGCATGTAGTACAGCCACACATGCACGCTAACACCCATATATAAAAAAAAAAAATAAAAATAAACCTTTTAAAAAAAATAACTGAGGAACCATGCAAGACCTGTGGTGAGCATCTGTGCTTTGTGGAGCTGGACCCAGAGGCAGGGCAGTGTGAGGACACCGGCTGGCCCAGACCGGTGGAACAGTGTTCCTGTGGACTTGGATGTGTCCGATCCTGCATCCTACCTTACACACACACACACACACACACACACACTCATACACATTCACATACACACTCATTCATACACACACATTCACACACATGCTTACACAGACACAGACATACTCACATACACACACACACACACACTCATACACATTCACATACACACTCATTCATACACACACATTCACACACATGCTTACACAGACACAGACATACTCACATACACACACACACACTCATACACATTCACATACACACTCATTCATACACACACATTCACACACATGCTTACACAGACACAGACATACTCACATACACACACACACACACACACACACACACACACACACACACAGTGATTCTCAGAAACCCTCTGTGTATTCAGGCCTATAGGTTGGTTGTGGTCCAGAAAAACAGAAGTTACTGATTTATGGAATGAGGGCCCTTACAGGCTACAAGGGTACTTGACCTTGGGGTGAAGTGTCCCTGAGGAGCCACAGACAGGCTAGGGCACTAGTTGGTGGCTTCTATTGGGTACCTATAAGGTCCATAGTCATGCCTAAGCCTTTTTTTCTGCCATGAAAACAGCCTCCTTATTAAAAATCATCACCATTTTGGAGGAGTATCAACTAATAAAAGTAGAATCAATGCTAGAAGTATAAAATTCATCATATTGAGACCCTTGGGATTCTAACTGATGATTGGTGGATGCTCAAACCACTAGGTGACGGGGCAGAGAGATGGCTCAGTGGTTAAGAGCACTGACTATTCTTCCAGAGGGCTCAGGTTCAATTCCCAACACCAACATTACAGCTCATAACTGTCTATAACTCCAGTTCCAGGGGATCCAATGCCCTCTGTGGGCACCAGATACTCATGTAGTGCACAGACATGCATGCAGACAAAACAGCCATACAAGTCAAATAACAAATTAACAAACAATCAAACAGGCAAAACCCACCACTGGATGAAAGGAAATAGGACAGTCTCACGATGTCAAAAATCTACCTATAGAAAATACACTATATAAAGGCAGAAAATCCCACCATGTTAGGGAAATCTAGATGTTCTAGATGATGCTATGTCACACTGATCAGACCATTCTTGCCTATAGCGGCAGAATTGACATGTGCTCCAATGTTCTAAGAAGCACACATTACTGGGTGATGATATTCCTGTCCAGACGCTTAGCTTATATTTATTTATGGAAAAGCATCAGACAGGTCCATCCCGGGGACTCTCTAAAACTGTCAAATTCATGAAAACCAGGAAGGAAGGAAGGAAGGAAGGAAGGAAGGAAGGAAGGAAGGAAGGAAGATGGAGGGAAGGAAGGAGTTTAACAGCTATTTCCAAACAAAGAGGCAAATGATTACCTGCAATGTAGGATCTTGGAACAAGTTAAGGTAACTATAAAGAATGTTACTGGGACAATCAAAAAAAATTCAATGCAAACTTTGTATTAAATAAATGTTAAATTTCAGAAAATGAACGAGACTGGAGAGGCGGCTCAGCGGTTAAGAGGGGGAGCACTGGCCACTGCTCTTCCAGAGGACCCGGGTTCAATTCCCAGCACCCACACAGCAGCTCACAATGGTCTGTGATTCCAAGATCCAACATCCTCAGACATACATGCAGGCAAAACACCAATGCACATAAAATAAAAATTAAATAAATGTTAAAAGAATAAACAAACAAACAAACAAACAAATAAATGTTGAATTTCCTGAAAGTGGTGTGGCTCTCTGGGTGAAGCTTGCAACCAAGCATGATGACCTGAGCTGGGAGCCCATATGGTAGAAGAAGATAACTGATTCCTACACGGTGCCCTCTGACTCTACGTGAATACGCACGGCGCATGCTCACACCGTAACAAAATGAACGCAATCTCTTAATCCCCTAAAAGTGATCATTGCACTGTGCAGGGACAGTAGAATGCCCTTGTCTTTCAAGATAAGGACAAATGCTGATGGACCTAGAGGCGAAATGTCACCCCTGCGTCAGCAGTTGGCACAGGAATGTCTTGGGGGATAGAGAGCAGCGCAGCAAATGCGGGGGTTACAAATTTATGAATTGTGGCCGGGGATGCGGGCGTCCGACAAAACAATGAACTGTTCTGTAGGGTTTTTGTTGTTGTTGTTGTTGTTGTTGTTTTGTTTGTTTGTTTGTTTTTTGGATTTTTTTTTTTTTTTTTTGAGACAGGGTTTCTCTGTAACCTGGCTGTCCTGGAACTCACTCTGTAGACCAGGCTGGCCTCGAACTCAGAAATCTGCCTGCCTCTGCCTCCCAAGTGCTGGGATTACAGGCGTGTGCCACCATGCCCGGCTAGTTCTGTAGGTTTTTAACTTTTCAAAATGAAGAGTTAGAGAAAATAAACAGCTTTAAAGGAAGCCCGTAATGAAATAACGGATTTAGTCAATGATAGTAAATAGCTATTCAAGCCATTCGGTGAGAAGCCGGAGGGGGCAAAGCGGAGGGAGCTTTGTGATGGCTAAAGCCGAGCCGGCTGAGGCGAGCAAGCCCTCGAACATCCTAATGTTATAAAGAGAAAGACACCCGGAATCCACTGCCCTGACAGGCCCAGGAAGTTCACTCCACCTGTCAAATACTCTTGCCAAAAGCCCAAACCGGAAGCCAAGCAACTCTAGAATCCACCAACTTAAAGGGACGGAGAGATGTGTTGAACGGGTACCAAATGGACACAACTGGCGAATTCCAGAATGAAGGAAAGTCCGTAGGACAAGTGGTGTGCAATTTCCTCAGAAAACCTTGAGAAGGAAGAAAGAAGCTGGACGTGGTGCCATGTGCTGCCCCTCCAACTGTTCACGGAGGAACGAGGGTCTCTTGAGCCCAGAAATTTAAGGCCAGTCTAGAAAATATAGTGAGACCCTGTCTCAAGAAAGAAGAGGAGGAAGAGAGGGGAGGGCGAGCAATCTCTTAAAAAAGGAAACATGGGCCGTGTGAGTCACACACAACGGCTGGACCTTGGTTAAAGTCGAACAGAGGAAGGCTGGCGCCATGACCCCATACCTGAGGGCTCGGGCTGCTCCTCCACAGGGTTGATCCCCAGCACCCACAAGGCCAGCTCGCGACCACTAGTAACTCAAGTCTCAGAGGGTCCGACGCCCTCTTCTGGTCTCCAGTGGTACTGCATGCAGGCAAAACACCAGCAGACACGAAATTATTTAAAATAATTAAAAAAAATTAAAAACTCAACAGGGAAACTTGAACACCGAGCAGTGATTGGACAAGAGTAAGAAATTACAGTCGTTTTCCATAGGGTGAAATGATGGCATATTGTGCTTAGGCTATGAATCTTCACTTTTAGGAATACATCTGAAATATTCATGGATGGACTGACTTAATCTCTATAGTTTGCTTCCAAATGATTCTGGAGAGGGAAATGGGGAATAGAAGAAATAATATTGGTCATATGTTAATAATTGTTGAAGCTAGATAATAAATCTACAGAGATTTAAATATGTACACACACATATATGTGTGTATATATATACACATATACATATACATATATATATACATATATATAATTTGAAATTCTCCAGAATAAGTTTGTTTTTTTAATTTAATTTAATTTTATATGCTCTTAACTGCTGAGCCATTTCTCCTGTCACAAGTTATTTTTCTTTTTTACATAAATAAATAAATTCAAGCGGTCTCAGTATTTTCCCCAAGTAGACTCTTGATTGTTGTAAAGAATGGATGTTGTCCCCACCCTAAACAGGGCACATATGAAGTCAGGGAGGACCCCAAAGGGCAGGCTAAAACACGGGTTATCACGAGGGTTCAACCTCTTCTGGGAGGACTCGGTCTGATATTCTATAAACCAAGAAAGCTACATCTTGTCTGGGTAGTCTTTGCCCCAACTTGGGTTAAGAACGGAGCCGTCAGAGGACCGCTCAGTTGGAGCTGAGACCGAAGGAGGCAGGCAGCTAGACCTCTTCCTTGGGAGACTTTGCCCAAGGTCAGGTCAGGGTCCAAGGTGAAGGGATGGGCCTGTCACTGACTGAGGTGGGCGTTCTCTCTCAAGAGCTAACGGTTCCAGGAGCTGACTGCCATCTAGTGCCTTCTTCCTGGTGACCCTGTGGCCCTCACCATGGGAACACCACCTGACCCATCTCCCCCTCCCGCATCTTCACACAGCACACGCCCATCTTCCTCCTGACCCATTCCCCTTTCCTCTCTTTCCCCCAGTCTCGCGCCGCCATCTCTCCTCAAGCTCCTGTCGTCTTCACCCTCTATCCTTTGTCCTCCAGGCCACCAGCCACCAGCTCAGGGTCCAAGAGAAGGACAGCTTTTATGTGGCTTGTAAAATTCTATTATATCTGTGTTCAAAAGCTAGCAGCTGAGAAACACTGGTAATAAGCGTGTTATTAAGCGTGTAAATACACTTCCACCCCAGGGCTTCCGAAGGGGTGGGGCCGGGTCCACAGCTAGGGTGTCTCCTTTGCACACAAGTCCCTTTCCAACCTGTCCTCCACTGGGGCTGGAATTCAGTGCCCAGGCCCTGTCTCCTCCAGGCTGCCGGCCACCTTCGTCCTGCAGAGCCTAAGAGTCTTGGAGAAAGGGGGCGGGGGAGAGGGCCGAAGAAAAAAAACATTAGGAAAAAATACTCCCACCCAGAGAGCCTTCTTCCTGCAGCACTCAGGAAAAAGGATGTCTCACAGGGGACGGGAAGGCGAAATTTTTTCACATCCAAATGGATTGCAATTTCCCTCCATTTAGCACCTGAAGGTAATTAGCTCGAAGAGACTGCCGAGTGCGAAACACGTTCACGGGACATTAACTCTCACACATTCTCCAGTTGCAGGGAATTAATAGGAAAGATTAAAGTTTAAAGAGAGCAAAATGCCATTACCTCGCCAGCCACCTCTCTCCGCGGCGGTATCCAGCCCCCGAAAACCTCCGGCCACCGTCTAGGCCGGGGACTCAGGTCTTAGCCTCCAACC
Organism: Apodemus agrarius; assembly: GCA_964023405.1. NCBI lineage: Eukaryota > Metazoa > Chordata > Mammalia > Rodentia > Muridae > Apodemus > Apodemus agrarius. The sequence goes on from OZ030005.1 coordinate 183,548,379, forward strand.
TGGCTGGCCCAGACGTCTAGGTGTGTCCATCGGTAATATCAGCATGTGCTCATGTGCGTGCATGCACGCGTGTCAAACAGGGCCATTCCGACCCCTCACAAGGCCAGCGGGGCTGGCACCCCTCCCACCCCTGACATTGGAGTGAACAGGAACAGGTGTATTCTCCCACAGGCCAACACCTCGCACAGAGGCGTGGCCCGGGAGAAGAGGTGTGTTGAGAAGGAACCACTAACCCACCAACCAGCATGGAACAGTCCTGAGACTTGAGAGTAGAGCATGTCCCCTGCCGGCTTGGCCAGTGGTGGGACGGACGGTGTCACTCCCACCTTGGATATGCACAGAACACCTGGGTGATGCGGGGGAGGAGGGGACACCCCCCCTCCCCGGGACTCCACATTCTCTACACTCATGTGCACACACTCCATCTCCCACTATCTCTCTCACGTGTGGCCTTTGCACACTGTGCCTTTTTTTTTCTTTTTTTTCCCCAAACTTTATGGAGGCTTCAGACTCTAATGGTTTCCATGTTGCTTGAGGATTTTAGGAAAAGATGTGAAACACAGAGAGGGAGAGGAGACAGAGTGGGAGAGAGAGAGAGTGTGTGTGTGTGCATATGTGAGTCAGAGGGAGAGAGAGAGAGAGGGAGAGAGAGAGGGAGAGAGAGAGAGAGGGAGAGAGAGGGGCAGAGGCAGGCAGGAGAGAGAGCGCGAGATGAAATTGAGACATGGAAGAATTTATTGCCCAGAAAATTCCATTCTGCTATCTGATTCAAAAAGTCCAGTCCCCCCAGCTTCGGAAAATCTATTTTCCACATTTTAATACCCTGCAGAACAGTCCTCATAACTCATCCGAGTGTGTTAAGCACAGTTTTATTAGATCTGAAACAAATTTTGGTGGGGAGATACTATAGGTCATTAACCATGGAGTAATTTTATCCTTGTTTCCCTAATGACGCCATAATGGCGAGCGAATTTCTTAACTAAAGACCAAAGAACATTTTGAAGGTCAGTTTCATCTGTGAGCTCCTTCAAGCGCTTCTCAGAGAAGATTGGAAAACTCGCCGATTTTTTGAGGAGTCATTAATAATGTGCAAGCTGAAAGCACCCTCCATTTACGTTCCTGCTTTTTACCTTTTAATTTTATATCGTCCCCGCTCAGAGCCCCTGCTCCCACTCCCTCACCCTCCTCTGGACCTCCCGCCCGCCTGCCCACCCCACACAGGGAGCAAGCATGCTGGGTACCAGGTACCAGACTGCCTGTTGTGGGGAAAGTAGGAGCTGCAGCCAGGAGGGCCAAAGGCCAGGGCCACCCCCCCCTCCCCGGCTCAGACGCCCCTGGCCCTGAGATGGTGAGGGACATCACTACATTTCCAGAGCGTGGGTTCTGTGTGAGGGTATTGTTATAGGCCTGGTGTGTGGGGATGCGCCCGCATGCAAATGGGATACTGTGGGATACTGAGGTCTCTGAGGCACACACACGTGTTTAGACCAATAGTAACTCGGCCATCTGTAGAGCTAGGTACCCCTGCAAGTAGGCAAGGGAAGGCAATTGAAAGCTACCTGGGCAGTGGGTCTTATGGGGGAACTTTTGATCTGCTGACAGGAATGGGGGGGGTGTCCCAACACGTATGGATCTCATGTGACATGTTATAGAATGCACAGCATGTTGTGAGGTGTGTGTGTGTGTGTGTGTGTGTGTGTGTGTACATGAGTGCATGACTTCAGGAATTAAGCTCAAGGTAAGAGTTCCAAGTTTCCTCCTCACTAGCAAATATCTAGACACAATGCAGTGACCAATACACACACACACACACACACACACACACACACACACGCCTCACTTAGGTCTCACTCCCATTCTTCCTTAGGCCTAAAGCATCTCGCCTCCCCGAGACTCAGTTCTTTCAGGGTCTTCAACACCTGGCAACTTAGGTACCCCCATTCCAAGCCCGACTCCTGCACCCCCATCTCGGTCCTCCTCTTCCATCAGAAGGCTGTCATTGCAGGGTGCCCAGCCCAGAGCCTGGATGGGGCAGCGCTTCTGTGCGTGTGGGTTTGGGGAGGAGGGGGCGGTGTGGTGACACTCTGTGCTCCCAGATGTGGTGGCAGCGATAATTCCAATTTTATGCCTTTGTTATGGCTTTAATCACTTTCTTTATGCGTTTTGTTCCAGCGATCAGGGAGAGACACCTGATAGGCAAAGAGGATACCAGGGGAACCATTTTTATTTGGAATGTGGTGAGAAGTCTAATTAGAATCTGAATTCTGCTGAGCCTTGAAATGGCCAGCACTTTATCCTGATCGCCTTAGATATTGTTTCGAGTCAATCATCTGTCATGGTGCGCCAGCGAGCCTCCGTTCACGCCACACTCCCTCCTGCCGCGGGCCTGGCCGGGGCACTCGGGGGAGGGGAGGGAGGCCACCCTCCTCACAGGAGGCCCATCTCTTCATCTTCCTTGGGCCCCCCCTTTTTATGGCTCTCCCCTCCAAGTCCTAGCATAATAGGATGCCAAGCCTGAGCTCATGGTGATGGGGCCTCCAGAGAGGGTGCGGAGGGGCTTGGGCTGGGACCAGGTGGGATTGGGGTGGGGCCAGCTCCTTGGAGGGGCCTCCTGGCATACTGACCACATAACCACCTCTTTGTCCATGCCCTCTCTTGTCTCCTTACTGTCCCCCGAACAGACTGTACCTCTTCCATCTGCTTACTCCCAAGTGCTACCTGGCCCGGCCCCGGCTATAGGTACAGCTCTGACGCATACTCTAGTCCTGCTTCAGGATGCTGACCCTGCTTAGGATTTCTGCTGTTCTTTCAAGGCCCTGAGTGGTTTCTCTTCCTCCAGAAAGCTTTCCCTGACTACCTAAACCCACAGGGTACAGGCTCCCGGAGAGGGACCCCAACCATCGCCCCGGCCTCGGCTGTCCCGGCTATGCAACCTGTATGCACGGCCTTGTGCCGTACTGCCAACCGGATTCCTACCTCTAAGTACTTTCCAGATGTCCTGTTTTGTTTGTGTTGTGGTTGTTTAAGTCGCTATGATATATGTGTGCGCGTTTTCTGTAAATTCCTTTAAGTTCCTTCAATTATGGCAAAATGACATTAGAAATAAAAGTTAAAAAATAAAAGCTACGAGTTGGGCGTGGGGCCTCATACCTGTAATTCTAGCACTGGAGAGATATAGACAGGTGGATCTCTGTGAGCTGAGGCCAGCTTGGCCTCTATAGCAAGTTCTAGGCCAGCCAGAGCTACAGAGTTGAGGCTGCCTCAAACATACAGACACACACACACGTGCACGCAATAAACAAACAAGTAAGTAAATAAACAAATGTTTCCCCTAATGAGAATCTCATCTCCCTCGCTATATCATGTGCCCCTGAAAGACAGACCATCCTTCCCTGTCTCCTGTCTCTACCAGCCAACTATCTGCATGGAGGACCAGGCACGTAGTAGGAACTGAATCGCCACCTAAAAACAACAAAAACAAAGATGAAACAAGGCAGAGATCCTTGGGGCCTCTGGCTTCCCCGCCCCATCCCTTTTATCACACCCACACTTAGCATGCGGCGCTGTCAATGATCCAATGAGAAACGTCACTGTGAGGGGTGGCCTGGACCGGTGGTGGCTCCTGGAGAACCAGAGGAAAATAGTTCTGAAATGCTCAGTAGTATTGACTGAGATACTTGGTTGTCCAGCCGGGGACTGTGCCCCATGCAGCAAGGTCCTCACCAATGGTCAGTGTCATCGTGAGTCTTATGGACGGCCACCGTCCTCTACGGACTGTTGATGTGACTGCCATGCCAGTGGGTGGTATAGCTAGACCTTCCCATGGAAAGACACACAGACTCGAACAGCACCGCAGAAAACTGTTCTTTAAAAAAAAAAATGTTGTAATTGTGTGTGTGTGCATGTGTGTGCACGCATGCGTGTCTGTGCAAGACTGAGAATAGTTTTCAAGCAGTCACTTCTCTCTTTGCAACGTGTGGGTTCTAAGGATAGAACCCAGGTCCTTAGGCAAGGGCTCTTAGTCACTGAGCCATCTCCTTGGCCCTGGAAGATTCGTCTCCATCTCCCTATGTGGTCTTCACGTCAAATGCATTCCTGACTCATTCATTTCTGGGTGCTTTCTTTCCCTGTCTGTTCCTTGACACTCCCTGAACCTGATTTTGGGCTGGTCAGAGGAGGCAGTTCTAGGCGTGGTCTAGCAAGTCATTGGACCAGTGGCCAGGACTAGGGGATCTACAGAGTGCTTCGTCAGGGCTCCTACCCTATGCACTCCTGCAGCCCTTATCCAGGATGCTTGGCCATATGGGTGGGATCAGATAATGGTGGTGGTGGTGGTGGTGGTGGTGATGATGATGATGATGATAATGGTGTGTGTGTGTGTGTGTGTGTGTGTGTGTGTGTAATGGGGGTCAGTAGATAAGAGGCCTGGGTCCCAGTAGAAGATGCCGGGGGCCCTGGTACCCATGGCCTGCCCTTGTAGCAGTGCTGGCTGCAGGTGTGTGGGCACAGGTGAAGGGCACACTCTACTTGGCCTCGCTCCGTCTACAGGAACAAGGAAAAGCGAGCCCAAGCCCCAGGATCACGCGTGCCAGGCAGGGATCTCACGAGTGGGGAAACCAGAGAGGCTAATACTGTGGAGGACCCAGGCTCTCCCCATCTCTGACGCCCTCGAGGCTCCGTCCTCTCTGTATAACCGAGCTTGTCTGCTGTGGGGGGTGGATGAAAAGGAGAAACTGTTGGATAAAAAGAAATTTGAAAAAAAAAAGTAAGTGAAATATTCAAACTGGAAAGTGATATTATAGAAACTGCAGCCCACGGCTCAGTGCATTCAAATTTATTCAAACTCGGTGCCTGACAGTGATGGATGCAGGAGCTTTTCCCACAATATGGAGAAGGCGCGGGGGCATTTAGGACTGCGGGTCCCCTCCGGGAGGGTGGGGGCCCACACCACCTCCTGTGCCTTGCCCCTCCTAAGTGGGAAGCAAGGTTCTGAGTCCCAACCCCTCTGCTCCCCGATTCCCCGGCCACTTCCTGTATCCTGGAATTCTGCAGGCCCTGGGGGACCTGAGCATCACAGTCTCAAGCACTTGGGGGTGTAACTGAGGACAAAGGTAGAAGGTGAGAGGGATCTCTGGTGCCTGGGGTGGGGTGGGGGGCCGCGGGGGGGGTGCGGGGGGGGAGTCAAGCTTGCCCTGGAGAAATCTGGATACGGGTCCACCTGCATCAAGAGCTGAGCACGGTACACGGTTTGCAGCCAAATGAAGAGCAGGAATCACCAGTCACAGTGGCACATGCTTAGGATCTCAGCGTGCACCCGGCAGAGGCAAGAGGATCATGAGTTCAAAGCCAGTTCTAGCCTACCGTAGGAAGACCCTGTCTATGAGATCTGAGTGTCTTGGGGACTCCCAAGTTAACAATCAGTGTCTCTTGTTGATTCGAGTCTTCATCCCTGGTCTAGGTTGACAGTCACTAGGAGAGGGGGAGAAAGAAACAGCCAGTCTAGGCCTTGGTTGGAGCAGTGTGCAACTGATGGGAACCCAGAGAGCACTGTGCCTTAAGGGCATCTACAGTGCAGTATCCCTGGGGCTCAGGACTCTCCCCCACCAGCTACCTCCCGTCCAGCAGGTTGTCTCTCCTCGGGATGTCACGCTTCCTGTCCAGCCTCCAGCCCTGCTGGGCACATTCAACCCTGAGACGGCGTGAGAACTCAGTCCGAGAGGCCTTTCAACCCTGGCACCTTGGAGCTCGTCCATCACTCCTAGCGTCCCTATCTTGTTTCCAGCTTCCCACGGGAAGAGTCCGTAAAAGCTTCATTTGCAGCTCTCCTGACTTCCTGACCTTCGGTCCTCAGTTCTAGCAGGCCATGGGGGCCTCTGACCCTTCCCCAATCCGTGATGTATGGCCAGTGTGCTCAGAGGCCACTAGGAGTCTCTCCTAGGACCTGCCACAGCTTGTGACTCCCCCATTTCATCTGGGGTCTCTGCTCCTTCTCTCCTAACTCCCCCCTTTGGCCACTGAACCATTTCGGAGACACTTCCTGGTGTCTCTGCTCTGTTGCCTTCTGTTTGTTTGATTGATTTTGTTTTGTTGAAATAGAATCTCCTGTAGACCAGGCTGGCCTCAGACTCAATATTTAGCCAAGGATGTCCCTGAATATTCTGGTCTTCCTGATTCTACTTCCTGAGTGCCAGGATCATAGGCCCATACCACCACACCTGGTTTATGGCGATGTTCAGGACTGACCCCAGGGCTCTGTGCGTGCAGAGTACTCTGCAGCTCCAGACCCTAGACCCCCCCTTGACATCTCTCGCATCCACCTCCGCTTCACACCGCCACCAGTGTCCGATTGGAAGCCCTTCCTGCGGCTCTCTCCCACTTCAAAAAGCCAAGCGGCCTACTGACGCCTTCCGCACGCCAGTCACCAGGTGAGGCGGCGTCTTTCTTTACCTCCAACTTGCACTGTCTCCAGCTGGATTATACGTTAGCTGCCAGATCAATTTTCCTAAAGCACAGCTCTGGCCATCTCAGTTCCCCGATCGAAAGCCGGCCATGGCTCCCCGTTGCCTACTAGATAAAGCGCAAACTCCTTACTCCGATGTTCGAGGCCCTTTGTGATCTGGCCCCTGCTTGGTCCTCCTCTCCAGGACTTCTTATTCTTCTCCTTCATGTTCTTACCAGTCAGTTAAATTGGACTCAGAGCGGCTCCCCTCAGTACCCCCAGCAATCGCCTCCCTCTCCGTGCTCACTCAGTTCCTCCCATGCGAGTATCATCTCCCTTCTGGAGCAGCAGCTCCCCCCCCACCCCCTTCCGATGACCAAATCAACTAGCTTGCAAGAACCAAGACAAGGAAAGCCATCTTGTGGAACATCCCCTACGGCCAGGTTCCCAGGGGGTGGGGCCTGTCACAATGGCTATATGTCCAAGTCCCTTCTCTGGTCCCTAAGGACTTTACCATCCTGGATGGCCTTCTTGGTTCTGATGTTAGTTTTTGTAGTATAATTGCTTGTATGGCTGCTTTACCGTTGTCCTGGCTAGAAACTTCTTGATAGCCCAGGCTGAGTGATGCCTGTCCACTTGCGCTCCTGTCCCAAACACTTGGCATACAAGTTGTGCAATATGTGAATGAATGAATGAATGAATGAATGAGTGAATGAATGACTGAGCTCCCGTAGCAGAACTTGCTAGGATCTGGCTGTGTGGCAGGGACTCACTTGACTCTTCCGGGCCTCTCGTTCTGGACAGTGACCACTGAAGAGTTTCCCGTCATGACTCGCAGCCCTCCTGACACGTGTCCAGGTGAGCTGGGACATGCGTGTGCAGGCGGTATGACAGGTGTGTCATCCCACCAGAGCTAGAGGGAATCGTGGCAGAGTTCAGCCTTCGCAGCTCATCCATCAGAGGGCACTTACTGACAGCTCCTGAGAGCCAGCTTGGACTCTGCAGGCTTGGGGGCGGGGGGGGGGGTAGAGGGAGGCCAGAGTTGCTCTCTCGGGGTTCACAGTCTAGCTGCTCCCGTCTCCTTGCTCCCCACAGGGACTCCAGGAACTTCAGTAGTGGCTGATAGGCGGGACTGGAGCCAGAGGGTTGGTGACTGTGTGCTGGGGGCGGGGAGGAGGGCTTGCCCACTGCAGACCAGACGTGGCTTTCATCCTTCTGGGCTAGCCTTTACTGCCCTGTCCAGGCTGGAGCTCCTCCCCTGCCTTCAGCAGGTTCCCCATGTTAGAGTCCAGAACTGCAAAACCTGTGGGTGCGAAGACATATCACACACTAAGGGTACCTGGACTCGATGAGCAACTCACTAAACACAGAAACAAGCAACTGGCCGAGCAATCGGCACACACAGCGCTGGCCTGCGGTCACTGAGCACCGACTGTGTGCCAGGCACTCTGCTAAATCTTTTTTACCCACCTCAGCTTTCTTCTTTCTTTTGCTCACCCCGTGAGCAGACCCTGTTCGGGTCCCACTGAGGAAAGGGGAAGATAAAAATGACTGGTGTGATGGCACCCAGGGTACCTTAGTTTTTAACCGTACGGAAACGCCTCAGCTCCTCCCTAAATTCTGCACCTTCCAGCAGGGTCCCCTGGGTGGTCGTCTTCCCGCACAGCACCGCACCGTGCAGTAGACTGACTCCTGGCGAGGCGAGCCATAGATGGGCTGGGACTCCTGTAAAGTTCCAGTCCTTGCACTCACACACCGATGGGGGACCTGGGTTACTTGGGGGTTACTGAAAAGCCTTTGTTCTCCCGAGGCGAGGAGGGTCTTTGCTGCCCCTCTTGGCCCCTGTCCCTTTGAGAAGGGAGTGACGCTAGTTTGGCGACAGTCTGTGCGGGAGAGTTGGGGCGCTAGGGCGCCCCCTCCCGCCGCGGCCTCCCCTCCCGGCCACGTACAAACAAGCGCGCTAAACTCCGGGAGATTTACAGCGGGCGGCTGGGCGGCGCGGGCCCCCGGCCGCCGGTGAGATATCTCCAAACAGCGCACTAACCACTTTCCATTTTATACCTCACCAGCTTTATAGCATCTTAAGGATTTCTGTGCACGGCTGGCTTCCCGCCCAGGGAAAAAACCCAGCCTTGTAAATAAATACTAAATATATATGAACAGAGACGACAGCAAGCAAGGCGGAGGAGGGGGTGGGGGTGGGGTGGGGGTGGGGGAGCACGGGGATGGGGGCGTGGGGGGGGGACCCAGAGTCCTGTGACCGCCAGGAATGAGGAGGCGGCAGGAGTCCTTTGGGGTGTCCCCAGACAAAGGCAGCAAGGGAAAAGCATCTGACAGGCAGGGTAAGGGAAACTGAGAGAGCTAGTGAGGAAGGGCTGGAGATGGAAGAACCACAGGAAGAGAGGAGGGTGAGAGAAAGGAAGGCAGCTTGCTGAAAGCTCAAGGAGGGGGAGAAGTCTCTCAGTCCACTATACCAAGGGCCTGGGGCACAGCCATGGGCTACCCTCCACTGTGTGTACATTTGTGACTGTGTGTGCATGGTGTGTGTGTGACCAGATGTGCAGTAAACTCTCTCTCTCTCTCTCTCTCTCTCTCTCTCTCTCTCTCTCTCTCTCTCTCTCTCCCTCTGTGCAGGTATGCGGCTGGAGGCTTTGTCCAGGGCGGGACTGTGTCACAGGGAGGTTGGGTGTGGGCATATGGTAGACAGGCTGTCTCTAGTACGTGGTCTCCTCTGGAGTTGAGCTAACAGTGGAGGGGAGTTCAGCCCTGTGGTCAGATCCCTCAAGCACCCTGAGAGAGCAGCGAGGGCTTAGCCTGAAAGTGGCTGGGTAGTGAGCTGCCTAAGCCAGGCAGGCCTCCGAGCAGTATGTGCCGGATCTGAAAGCAAGTGTCTGCTTTGTATGTGGGGGCTGCCAGGTGGTCACTCCACCTCCTCCCTCTTCCCCCTCCTGGAGTTTTTTTTTTTGGGGGGGGGAGGGAGAAACTTCTTCCCAGAAGGTTCTGGAACCTTCTCAGCAATGACCACTGGGGAGAGGGTTCTAGGACTAACTGAACCCCCCCCGTACCATTCTGGAACCATCTCTGAGGTCTGTGGACAGGGGCTAGTCACACCAGGGCAAGAGGGACAATCCATTCCTGTCTCAGGGGACCCCGCCATCCCTTCTCCTTCCCCCTTGTCTTCGATATTAAGTATTCAAACCTCATTTACATCCTTATTTTTCAATTTGCTGCCACAGTAGTTTAATTTATTCGATATAATTTCTTTTTCTGAGGGGACATTAATCATTGCCCTGTGCTTTTGGGCGCCTGTGGGATCTCTGCGTGTATATGTGTGTGTGCGCGCACGCGTGCCTGTATGCATCTGTGTGTGCGTGTGCATACAGTCTAGGGGGGGGAGCTGTGTGTATCTGCGCATGCATCTGCATTCATGTTTACCCATAGGGTGTGTGTGTGTGTGTGTGTGTGTGTGTGTGTGTGCAAGGTAAAATGTGGGGCTTGGTGAGAGGATTTTAGGGCTGTGAGATAGTGGGGGGGGCATGAGGGGTGACTCAGGTGACTTCCATTGGCCAAGTCCTCTTTAGAGCCTTACTAGTCCTTCCCAGAGGGCAATGGGAAGGGGACAGGGGGCAGGAAAATTGGGAAAGATAACAGCCGCATTCTCATACCAGCTCTGCCGTTCGCTGGACAGAATCTTAAGAACCTGCCTATGTCAAGGGAGGGTTCTTTCTGTGTCTCCTGCTTCCGCCTGTCTTTCCTCCTCAGACCCTGAGCCCTGACAGCTATAGCTAGAAATCCTTAGTAGAATCCATGATCATTCAAGTAATGAGAAAGAGAGAGAGAGCTAGGAGAGACAGGGAGCTACAGAAAGACAGCAGAGCCAGGGAGACCTTGAACTACCACGGAAGAAAGAAAGAAACAGGGAGAGAGCATCAAGAAAGATGTAAAGAGGAGAGAGAGAGAGAGAGAGAGAGAGAGAGAGAGAGAGAGAGAGAGGAGAGCCAGCAGTGTCTCAGACCATAAAGTCCCCGGAATGGAGGAAGGGGGTGAGGGAGAGTCTTGCCTCAGTTCAGTCCAGTCATGGCTCAGTGCCTGGGGCTGGGGGTGGGTAGGGACGAGAGGGCTTATCTTCCAGAAGCTGACAGAAGTGAAATGACTTGGTGGAGGCTTGTTTGGAGTGAAGGGGCAAGAGGAAGGGGTAAAGAGGAGAGAGACCCCCCCGGGGGGATATAATTCAGGAGATTATGAGAAGAAATTTTTCTAGAGACTTTCAAGGGTAGAGGAGGGAGTTCTCCAAGCCAGCCTCTCCTAGGGGCTCTTCCGGACACTCTGGGTAGCAAGGCAGGTGGCCAGCTTCCTACTGCCTCCTCTTGGATTCCAGACCCAGAAGCCTTCAATTTCTTTGTCAAATCTTGGAGTCTTTCACTCCCTGGGAGTCTAGGGACAATGGGGCAAGAATGCCATCTTCTAGGAGGGCCGGCCAGAACTCAACCTGAGCACTCATTACAATGGTTCCTTCAGGTCTGAGTGTGGCTAGCCTCTTCAGTGAGGAGGAAACAGGACAGGGACTTGCCCAGGACTGCAGTCAGACCTGTCTGAGGCCATTGCTACACTGGCTCCACTATCTCTGCTGCCACCTAAGAGGTCATAGCCGTGCCACACCTCCTATGAAGGCCCCTGTGCAGACACACAGACATTCACATAAAGCAGGACCCTGAAACCCAAGGTCAGAAGGAGAAGGCTGATAACTCAGCTTCAAAGAGATGAACCTCCTTGCCTGGAACTGTGGCCAAAATGACAGCCCAAGGCTTGGAGTGTCGGGGGAACATCTTCCTCTTGATCTAAAATTCTGAAAAAAAAAGGACATGACCACTTTGGGTCCTAAACCTCAAAACATTAGAGTCTTTTGTGTTCCACAGATCTATATAGTCTAAAGCCAAACACTTGTGAATCTGAATGCCCAACTTCTAAACACCCAAGGCTTCCTTCCAATACCAAGTCTATGAGTTTGCAGATCACAGAGCACAGTGATTTCAAGCTGGCGAGAGGGAAGGGTAAGGGCTTGGCGCCCTCCGGCTCCAGTGAGGTTCTCTGTGGTCCTCTGTCTTCCTGGGTACTTCCTGATTTCCTTCAGTTCTCTTGACCCTCCCAACCTCCACTGCCTCCCTCACCACCCGTCCGCCAGAACTCGGTCTAGTCATCACGCCCAGGCCCAAAGCACAGCCGCGTCACAAGGAAACTGTCACCCATTCGGGTCAATGATAACTGGGTGATCATGACAGGGGGTCTCTGGGCATTTGGGGGAGGGGGAAAGGGGACAGGCCTGGGGCCAGGAAGAAGGTAGTGCGTTCATTTGAATAATGGGCAAAATCAAATTAATTCTACATTAAATAGTTGTGAATAAAGGGTTGAAGTCAGCAGTTTCAAACTTGTTTTCCTTAATTACTTTCCGTGTTTAATGTCATTAAGAAGATTAAAAATTCATTAACAAGAGTACTAAAGTGGCAAATCAGGAAAGCGATCACTCCAGGTTAAAAACTCAGCTGAGGCCGCACAGTGAGTCTTCTGCAGGGGGGCAAGGGTGGGGGTGGGCCCCGGGGGAGATGGGGACAGGCGTACATTCTCACACTCGCATGGAGTCTCGATAGCAGTAGCAGCACCCACACTCTTAATAACATGCACACACGTGTTCTTTTCACCCACACCCAGGACTTCTGTGAGTCTAAGAAGACAGGGTTGCAATCCATTGCTAGTCAGATCCCCAGCTCCACCCGGCCATTTCCTGAAGAGACGCAGCTCATGCTTTTGTGATGAACAGTTTCCAACCACACGGACCGCAGAACTTGCCTTCTGCTTCTCTGGTCACCTGGCCTCTTCGGCTGTGCTCGCCTCTCCTCCCACACAGAGGGCCCAGCCAGGGCAAACCTGATCAGTTTCCTGGGAGGAGCCGCTGTCTTTGAAGCTTAATTAGCCCAGAAAAAGATCTCTTTTGTCTCCAGAGTTTTTTGTCAGGTAGGGGCAAAGGGTAGGAGGGGGTCACATTTCCTTGGTGGGGGGAGCAAGGGGACAAAGGACACCCGGCTTATGGGCAGGGTAGGGCTGGCATGGATAGAGAATTGGGACCTCAGTGTCTTGGTACTCAGACTCTACTTGACCCAAGCACAGAGCCCCCATCTACCGAGCCCACCCCAACCTGTCTTGCCCGGCCTCTTCTCTTTGCCTTACTGCCTGACTCGCAGATGCCCAGACTCTAAACTTCACCCCCCTCTGCGGTGACAGGCCTCCCCTCTGGAATCAGGATGCTCTTACCTCCAGCTGCCACCCTCCCTCTGACAGCAGTTCCATCTTTTTCTCTAGTCCCTGTCCTCAAGGTCTCTCCGTGGGTGGCTAGATCACCTTGGGCACATCTGTTTGTGCTTTGGGGATTATGTTTTGTGCCCAGGTGGCTGTGATAACTACTTAGTGTGTAACTGCAGTATGACACCTCTCTCTCTCTCTCTCTCTCTCTCTCTCTCTCTCTCTGTGTGTGTGTGTGTGTGTGTGTGTGTGTGTGTGTGAATATACCTGAATACATGCAAGGATCTGAGTTTCTACATACGTTTGACTATGAGAAGAAAGCAAAAACTGTTAGGGAGAATACCATGATACCATGTCCATCATAGACAAACACAGCGTGGACATCCTCCGAGATACCACTAGGACAGGCCTTTCTTATTCTAGAATAGATAGGAAAGCCAAACTTTGAAGTTCTAATCTTAGGAATAAACTCCAGAGAAATGATGAGGTTTCATAGAATGATTTGTACAAAAGTGTTCATAAGACTCCTATGTCTTATAACCAAAATACAGGAACCAGGCTGGCGTGTAGTGGAGTGGGAACATATCTTATACAGGGAACTAAGGTTCCGTCCCTAGTATCGGAATGTCTATCAGCTAATAAATACATAAATGAAATGTGCTTTTCTCTATACAGTGGAACACCATCCACCTATTAAAGGAGAGAACAACTCATTCACACTAAAGCATAAGACTGAAGCATAACATCAAAGTTGAGGGTTTAGCTCAGTGGAGAGAGCACTTGATTAGCAGACACAAAGTCCTGGGTTTGATCCCAGCACTGCAAGGGCAAGGAGAAAGAAAAGCTGTTACATCAAGTGAGGGAAAACAAAACCACACACACACACACACACACACACACACACACCACATGAATATATAACGATCATAATAAGCTAACACAGAGAGGAAATAGGTGAGTGGTTGCTTAGGGCTGACGAGTGTGTACTGTAAAGAGAGGTGACTGTCTCGCATAATCCTGTAAATATGCTAAAAGCCATTGTCTTGTTTGTTTTAAATAGGTAAATTGTGTAGAACATGAACCCTAATAATGCTGTAAATTTGTTTGTTTTGCTTTGTTTGGAGACAGGGTTGGTGTCATGCCCTAAGTTGGTTTAGAACTCCACGTGTTACCCTGGCTGGCCTTGAAGTTTCAATCTTCCCGTCTCTGCTGGGATTACAAGTGAATACCACCATCCCTGGCCTAAATAACAACTCTCTCTCGCCATATATATCCCGCGTCTTTCATACTGGACTAAATGCTTTTTGACAATGAGCTATATCCTTAGCTCTTTTAAGGCTATTATCTATCTATCTATCTATCTATCTATCTATCTATCTATCTATCTATCATCTATCGATCTATGCCTGTGTCTGGATGTTTGTAGGTATCTCCGGACATGCCCATGTCCCTGAAGGTCAGCCCTTATGTCTGTGACTTCATGATAGTGTGTTCTTGCGTGGCAGTATTTCTATCTGTATAATGTGTTTAGTGGGTAGCCATGGGCTACTTCACGTAGCAGCCTGTGAGTTTGGATTCATGGACCCTGTATAACTGTTTCCAAGCACTTCTACCCAGGTCCACCAATGTTAGTCCCTCTGAGAAGGCCTGCATCTATGGAGTGGCGCTCACGAATCTCTCTCTCTCTAAGTCTGTGTTTCTAAGTCCTTCTTCCAAGAACCAGACCCGGAAGGTGCCGGCCTCCCCACCCCCACCTCTGACAACCATAGAAAGCTTCACAGTAAATTCATGGCTGCCTGGCTGGGAAACAGGCGGCGGCAATGGAAAGGAAGCGTGGATTTGCATATTGAATTAAAATTAAGAGCTAATTATGCAAATAAATTATGACATTTGGCAGGAGAATTTGCTTCAAGATCATTTATTACGTTCTTTTTATAACAGTGTGAGCATTTAACGGTCAAAGACAATATTTTAAGGGAAAATTAACGCGAGATTATTAACCTAAAAACAATTCCACATTAATGAGATGGTGAACTGGTCCCCTACACACACCTGGGCAGGTCTATGCCTGAGCCAGGAAGGCCTTTCTCCCCTCCCTCCCTTCTTCCCTCCTCTCTGTAGAGGAGGGATGCTGGGAGGGGGGTTAGGAAGGCAGGAGAGCCTTTTAAAAGGGTTGCTTTCTTCCTAGATGGGGAGGCTCAGATGCCTGAGCTGAACACCCCTCTGCCAACACACACACACACACACACACACACACACACACACACACACACCTAGGAGAAAGCCCTGGGCCACACGGAGGATGAATAAAGCTCCACTCAGCTAATGGTAACAAGTGTGAGAGAGTACGGACCCAGCCCTGTCCTTGAAAGGGCTCTTCGGTCAGAGACCAGTTGCATGGAAACTAAGACACAGTGAACTCATGCTCCACCCTGACGCTTCGAGTCCCCCTTCTCCCACAGTGTGGAGCCCCAGGTTCCCCGATGTCCCTCCGGCTGGGGGTGCTCCAGAGCTCCGAGTTTCCACCTGCCTGCATGCAGTTCTCTCTTCTTAGCTTTCTCTGTTGCCTTAATCCATCAGTGTATCTTCATTTTGGAAGGGAAACGCAAGGAACGGGAAGTCTTAATCTAGGGTTTCTTAAGCTATCAAGCCATAGGAAATGGCGGCCGGGGTCTTCCCGTACCTCACTCGTCTCCCTCTGATACAGTCTGAATGCTGTGCTCCTCACCTCCAGCTCATGCGAGGTTCTCATGCTTAATGGCATCATCCTGGCAGACGGGGTCACTCGGTGGGGCTCGGTAGCCTCGCCGAAGAGACTGAAAGGAGAGAACAAGAAAATGTGCTCTCAAAAAACAAAGGCCATGCCCATCCTAGAAACTGACTGGCTGGCACCTTCAGTCCCCAGCCTGCAGAACAGAATGAGCAACACGTTCCTATTGACCATCAGCTATCCGGGTATTTTCTCATGGCATCCCGAGTGACCAAGACAACCTTCCTGTACTGAGTGAACGTGTGTGTGTGTGTGTGTGTGTGTGTGTGTGTGTGTATGTGTGTGTTAAGCTGTCTGTTTTATCTGATTCTTGGACTAGCTCTATACCCTGCAGCGCCTTAGGCCATGACTTCGTTTCCTTGGTAGGCCCATAGCAGGAAGCCCACGGTCCATCTTCTATTGAGTTGAAGCCTTCATTTCTAGAATATTTTGGCTATGATACAGGCATTCTCTATGGAAGGCAAGATGTTGTCACCTGTCCTTGCTGGGTACCAGCATTTTCCCCCTCATACCAAGATGCAGCGACAGGCTCACTCTTTAGCTTAAGCTAAAGGGGCCAGGTCTCACTGGGGCAGAATGGAGTCCTGGGGACATGAGTTTTCATTGTTGTTCACTGGCAGATCACATCCTCCCGAGCCAGTGCCTGCCTATGCAGGTCCCTCTCCCCCTCACCCCATCCCCCCCTTATATCTTCTTGGGCCCTGCAAGACTAGCCACACGGGCTCATCAATGAGCGTCTCTGAGACAGACGAAAGCGAGTCATGAGTAAAACAAAATAGAAGTTCCTTGGGTCCAGCTCCTCAGGGGGGCTGCAGATAGACAGAGCTGTCCAGGCCTCTCCATATGTCCACTCTGGATCCCGCTGTATCTGGATCCACTTTTGGATCTGGTTCCCTCCATCTCTGCTTCCTGTTGTTTCCTGCCCCAGGGTACCACACCATCATTTCTGTTTCTTTTACTCCTGGCCTAAACCCTGGAAACACCTGCTTCTGTACCCGCCACAGATGACCCACTGGCACATTCCACAGCCTGCAGAACAGAATGAGCAACACGTTCCTATTGACCACAGAAGCTCTGGGGTCCACCCCGGGCATGCCTCGCCTTCCGCCTGGAACAGAAGTGACGTATGTACTGCCAAGGTACTAGTGCCCACCCAGCCTGATGGCACAGGTTAAGGCGCCTTGGAATGTATTTCCTTGCAGTACTGGGATTGAACCCAGGACCTTGGGAATGCTAGGCCAAAGCCCTGCCGAGCCGTGACCCCCAGCCTGCCTTGTGATTTGTAGATCACAAATCCAGATGCTGTGTCCAGGATGAGACCAGAGCAGGGGGCTGGGCAGACAAAACCACCTCTTCTCAGAAGATTCTACATGGAGTTAGGGAAAAAAGTTTCCTTTGGGGTGGGATGGGGAGGGGTCTTTTTCTCTTTTCTTTCAAAAATTTTTAAATTTAAGTTTTTGGTTTTTTTTTTTTTTAAACAGGGTTTCTCTGTGTAGCCCTGGCTGTGTTGAAATTCACCCTATAGACCAAGCTGGCCTTGAACTCAGAGATCTGCCTTCCTCTGTCTCCTGAATGCTGGAATTAAAGGTGTGTGACACCACTGCCTGGCTTGTTTTAAAAATTTTTTTTAATTACATGTATGTATATATGTGTGTATCATGTACATGCGTGTGTGGCACCACAGGACTCCTGGACAGGTCAAGAGGACAACTTTCAGTTCCTTCTTTCCCGCCATGATGGGGGTGCTGGAGGTGGAACTGGTCAGCCTGGGCCCCCAGGGTCTTTGTCCTCTCTGTCATTCCTCCCTCTAGCCTCTTTTGGACCCGTCAGCTCATTGACAGCATGCAAAGGTTGAACTCCTCAGTCAAGGACAGCTGTAGAAAATGATTCTTCTCTCTTCATTTGCTGGGGAGAGAAGGCTAATGACTTAACCAAGGTCACTTCATAGGGTCCCAGCCACATACCCGAGTCAAAATGGTGCACCTGGAGGAAGCCTTATGGTTGGACACTGAAGTCCTGGCGGTGAAGACAGACCGCATGGCATGTGCCAGGGTGCGGGTGCACCCCGAACAGTGCTCTGCCTCCGGGCGAGGGTGGACTATCCCCTGGAGAGGGAGGGTGCGCTTATTAATAACATCACTAATAAGAGAGAGAGAAAACAAAGCCGGCGGGGCCTGAGCATTTTTTAAATAAAGAAATCTCCCTCATCTCGTGGTTAATTTAAAAGGTTTATTTCTTGAAATGAATCCTCTTCATCAAACCCCCGATCCTTGAAGATCGGAGGCGACCGCGAGTGCCGGTAATGAATTGATTTGTAACATGAGCGACACGCGCCCTCCCGCCCGTGCCCACCGCGGGCCCTTAATCTGTGGTGTTTAAGGAGAAGCGAGCAGCTCCATTTCTCTCTCTCCGGCACCGAGCAGAGCAGCCTGGGGGCAAAGCTGCGGCCCCGGCCCAGAGACACCCACCCCGGAGGCCAGCCTAGCCGCCTCCTCCAGCACCTCTACCCCTGCTACCCTGAGTTGTCCGAAGCCCTACAGCCCACGCCCCGACGGGCACAGCCGCCCTGCCCATAGTCCGACAGAATGGATACTCATCCAAACTGCCCAAGGTCCCATAAGCCTCCCTCTGCGGTGGAGCTTGGAAACTGAGTTCCTGCCACACAATTAACAAACAGAGGGTCTCCAGTGACTGATATGCACCCAGGCTTGGGGGTTTAGACCCACAGTCCCCTTAGGTAGAACTTAGGCAAGGACATATATTTTGTTATGCTTGGTTGAAGCACAGTTGACTTTAAAGCCTAGCTCCAATTTCCTCCCCTTCGGAGAGGAGACATATGAAGACTAAGACTAATGAGAGAGAGAGAGAGAGAGAGAGAGAGAGAGAGAGAGAGAGAGAGAGAGAGAGAGAGAGAGACCTACAGAGGCCAGAAGAGGGTGTCAGCTCTCCTGTGGTTACTGCTAGCTTCACAGGGGCAAAGATGTTCTTGTTCTTCATGCTGAAGGGGCGAGTTCTTCACGCTGAGCGTTTAATTACTCTGGCCTGGAGAAAGTGCCTCAGACCCGTTGGGTGACAGTCGCGATTGTCAGCCTGTCCTGTGTCCTCAGATCTACTTACTATTCATTTTTTTAAATAAACGTACGTTTAGCTGTGCCTAGCACGCCGTCCGTGCGTCCGTGCGGCTGCACTGGGAATTACGTAAAGGGGAAGAGGACGAACGGCCTGCCAGGTGAGTGACCACAGCGTGCTGAACCGGTGGTAAACAGGCACAGTGCCATTTCTTTAAATCTTGCCAACAGCACTGGAGACTGGGCTAATGTGTATTGATTTGAGAGAGAGACAGAGGCACAAAGAGGTCAAGAGGTTTGTCTAAAGCCACACAGCTAGGAAGTGAAAGGGAAGGGATTTGGACCCAAATAGTCTGTCTCCAGATCCTGCTTAGGAGAGTCATGCTGAAAAATGGACGCGCGTGTGCCCTGCCGCTGCCACCGCCGCCCCCTCTGTGTGTGTGTGTGTGTGTGTGTGTGTGTGTGTGTGTGTGTGTGTAAACCTGGGCGCATGCATGCACAAACTCATAGACATACATGAATAGCCTTGCCCTTAAGGGAAGCCCTGAGCCCATAGGGTAGAACTGTTACACCTTGAGAGGATACTTCCTAGAAGGTGCTCCTAATCCTAGCAGAGTCGTAAATCAGCTTGGAGACCCCTCTGAGATCACCTTGGTCAGTACCAGCTCTGGCTGCCTCTCGAGCCTGTCACCCACATCGATGTGAGCAAATCCTGCAAACCTGGCTGAGAAAATCCTGTCTCTCCGGGTCATCACCGTCAGCCTCTGAGTGATCTTTCACACAAATCTGGACTTCGCCAGACTAAAATCCCCTCAGAGCAGATGAGCCGCACCCCAAGCTGCCTCCCGGCACGCGTCCAGTGGCAAAAAGCCAGGCTGGTGCCGCCTCCCACCTTCTTGCTCTGGTCACTGTCATTTTGTGTGCCACCACTTGAGGGCCCAGAGGGCCACAGAGCTGTTTCTTGTCCTCAGAGTAACTGGTCAGCCAAGAGAGTGGCTTGGTTACAAGCTGGACCCAGGACAGGGGAGCCACATTCAGTCCCGGAAACCTCCACATGGTCTCAAGGCTAGTACTTGTCTGGTTCCAGCTCTTCTGGATTCTTGATGGCTTTATCTTCTGGTCCTCATGCCAGTGACCCCCACCCCTACCCCATTCCCAGAGATATTAAGGACTGTGGACTTTCCCAGGCATCCTACTTTAGTCTTGCCAAATAGTTCCTAAAACTACATCCCCCATGCCCTACCAGAGCGGGTCAGCATGTCCCTACAGACATTTTTCAACTCCCCATGCTCGTCAGCCTCTGTGTCTTTCTTATGAGCTGAGATGCAGTGCCCAGCGGGCCCAGGGCAGGGGCAAGGGCACACACTCCCCTCCTGTAACTTCCTGGAATAAAATCATTTTTTATAACTGTTGGAATCCTGATTGAGCTGTCAAAAGTACATGAAAGCAGCTACATAAACGGTAAACTATCCATCAGTCACAGGCCTATTTGTTCTGAGACAGTATCAACATCACACATTTTTCTTCAAGATAGAAAGTAATACTTACCCCAGCAGATCCAGGTAATTCTGCCCCCATTCCTAAAAGAAACTTATTAGTCACACCGTCCCCTTCTTTTTCATTCCTTGGCCCACTAGTCTTGGCTTCATTGAAGCAGAAGCAGATCCCTTCGACTTTCTTTCCTGTCCAGCCTGAGTACACACACACACACACACACACACACACACACACACACACACCCCACAGAAGAAAATAAGGGCAGAGGAGGTACACAACAGAAATCCCCTTTGATGAGATAAACTAACCTGGATTCCAGTGTAGACTCTGACCCACTATATGAGGGCCAAACAGCCGGGGGGGGGGGGCAGCTCCTAAGTTGTCTTCTGAGAAGGTGTCCATCAGAGCTTGGCGAGGTAAGAATGAGGAAGAGAAGGCTTCTTCTCCTTGGGGTGTGACCTCCCTTCCCTGTGTACCTGGATGGACTGTTCTTTACAGTCACTCAGATCAGGGGGACCCATCCCAGGAACTTGGGGCTGAGAGAAGCCGGGGTTCTTCCCTTTTTAAGTCTCCGATCTCTCGCAATCAGTTCTTCAAAAATTTGACCCAGCCCTAGATATGGTGTCTCACACTTCCAATTCTGCCACTTGGGAAGCAGAGGAAGGGAGATCTATCTGAGTCTGAGGCCAGCCTGGTCTACATAGCAAGTTCCAGGCGAGTCAGGGCTACATAGTGAGACTCTGTCTCAAAATAAAATAAAATAAAATAAAATAAAATAAAATAAAATAAAATAAAATAAAATAAAATAAAATAAAATAAAATAAAATATAAAACAAAAATAAATTGTTCCAGGGCAACAATCCTAGCTACCAATGATAGACATGGATGGATTAATGGATGGATGAATGGATGGATGGAGAGATGAATGGGCAGAGACAGGCAGATAGATAGATACTTACCTGCAAAGATTCTTCTTTATGCTATCCCCACACTGAACACATACATACATACATACATACATACATACATACATTCGGTGAGGCTTGGGGGTTTTGAGTGGTTCTGTGTTTACTGAAACCAACCTACTCTAGGTATGACTCCGGCAGCCTGTGCTAACTTTGTTCAGCATTGCCAACAGGAAAACAAGAATAACATGGTGTTCTGGTTGGGCTGGTTTGTTTCTTCGTTTGGTTTTGTCAACTTACACAAATTAGAGTCATCTGGGAGAGGAGCCTCAGTTGAGAGAGAGAATGCCTCTATCTAGGTTTGGACATGTGGTGCATGCCTTTAATCCCAGCACTCTGGAGGCAGAGGCAGGCAGATCTCTGTGAGTTCAAGGCCAGCCTGGTCTACAGAGTGAGTTCCAGGACAGCCCAGGCTGTTATTCAAAGAAGCGCTGTCTTGAAAAAACAAAACAAAACAAAAGTTTGGGCTCTAGGAAAGTCTGTGGGCATTTTCTTGATAAAATAAATGATTGATGTGGATGGACTCAGTCCACTGCGGATGGACCCAGTCCACTGTGGCTGGTGCCACCCCGAACAAGTGGGCCCGAATTGTATAAGACAGCTAGCTGGGTGAGCAGCATGGAGAGCAAGCCAGCAAGCAACACTCCTACACATATCTGCTTCCGTTCCTGCCTCTCGGTTCCTCCCTCGCATTTGATCATGCCGTGACTTCTCTCCACGATGGAGTGCTGCCCGAGAGTTGTAAGATGAGACAAACTGTTGCTTCTGGTCATGGTATTTTATCACAGCAGTGGAAACCTTAGCTAAGACGCACGGGATGCGAACTATGGGCCCGTGGCAAGCAGATGGTCTTGGTTAAGCCTGCCTGGCCTGCAGTAAGGACTCACTACCTGAGTGCTGTTACCGTTGCTTTATGCACACCTTGCACACGCTTGTAAGCACTTACACAAAACAGCACCTCTTGTCAAGGTAGTGAATGCACATGCCGTGCAGCTCCCAGCAACTGACACTTGTGGGTCCAGTATGTAGAGAGGTGCACAGGGAGGCGGCTCGAGTCTCTCCAGGTCACCTTCAGGCTTCACCACTGATTACCTCTATCTATTTTTCTCTGTCAGTGCCGGGATAGAACTCGGGGTCTCAGGCATGTTAAGCAATGCTCTCCCACGAGCTACACCCCCACTTCCTGTTATTCTTGCTCTGTGATTTTGAGCGGGTTATTTAACCTCAGTTTTCCTATCTATTAACTGGGAATAATAATGATGATATTATTTTCTCCCTCACAGGATTCTTATGAGGAGCAAATCAGTCAAATATGTACAAGTTGCTGAGAACATGGTGAGACCCCACGGCAAACACAAGGAGTCTGAGAGACCCAGTCTGACTTTTTTTGTTTTTGTTTTTGTTTGTTTTGTTTTGTTTTTGTTTTTTGTTTTGTTTTGTTTTGTTTTTGTTTTGTTTTGTTTTGTTTTGTTTTGTTTTGTTTTCTTCGAGACAGGGTTTCTCTGTATAGCCCTGGCTGTCCTGGAACTCTGTAGACCAGGCTGGCCTCGAACTCAGAAATCCACCTGCCTCTGCCTCCCAAGTGCTGGAATTAAAGGCGAGTGCTGCAGCCGCCGCCGCCACCACCACCCGACTCTGACTTATTTTTAATTTTTGTTTGTATTTACCTTTACTCATGGGAGTGTTTTGCCTGAATGTATATATGTGTGCCTTGCATGTGTCTGATGCCAGAGGAGGTTAGAAGATGAAGTCAAATCTCTTTTTGTTGTTATTGTTGTTATTGTTGCTGCTGCTGCTGTTGCTGTTTTAAGACAGGGTCTCATTACATAGCTCCAGCTGGCTTGGAACAGACAGAGATCTACCTGCCTCTAGAGTGCTGTGATTTAAGGTGTGCCCCATTATGCCCAGCGAAATGAAATCCCTTGGAACTGGAATTACAGACACTGTGAGCCACCACCACATGGGTGCCACCGAGACCCGGGTCCTCTGCCATAATCCGTGTTCTTAATGGTGGAGCCATCTCTCCAGACCCTTTAATTCCCCCTTTATGTACATGTGTACGTTTATACGTGTGTCTGTGTGTATGCATGTTTATGAGCACATGCGTGCAGGTGCCTGAAGCAACCAGAAAAACACATCAGAGTCCCTAGGGCAGGAGATATTGGCAATTGGGAGCATCCCACTAGAGTTCTAGGAACCAAACTCAGGTCCTTTGCAAAAACAGGAAGTTTTCTTAACAGTTGAGTCAACTCTCCAGTCCTCCCACCACCTCCCCACCCCTGTCACTCCTTTTCTATACAAGGAAATTGACACCGAAAGAAACTGATTGGTGTCCGACCAGACAGTTGGGAAGCAAGTGCCCCAGAAAGCCCAGGCTCTCACTCTGAGTCCTGTGCCCTTCACACTAAATGTCGGATGCCCTCTGGGTGTGGTTGTGATGCCAAGGAGGTTTTTTCTGTCTTTGTCTTGGGGCTCACCAGGCCTTCTGCACCCCAAGGCTGGCCCTTTAAGAGTCCTGAGCCCGAGGAAGTGTTCTAAGCAGGTGGTCCTCAAATCTCTGACCAGCAGTAGCAGCCTGACCTAGGAACTGGTTTGAAGGGCAGGTGTTCAGATTCCAGCCCTACCGCCCAATCAGAAATGGAGACGGGGGTAGCCAGGAGCTCTGGAAAGACTCTGGAAACAGCAGAGTCTGAGGGAAGCTTCTGCAAGAGAGGAATGTTGGACCAGGCCTTAAATGCTGACTGGAGGAGGAATCTAGCGAAAGGGAAACCAGGTATGGTGAGCGGGGCTTGGCTGTAATCTCAGCACTTTGGAGGCTAGGGACGGAGAATGGCTCTGATTATGAGGCTAAATGGAGCTCAAAGCCAGCCTCAGCACACAGCAAACGCCAAAACAGAGAGGTGGAGGAGGGAAAGAGGGGAAGAATAGTAGCCAGTGTGCTCTGACTTGACAAGGTAAAGAATCCAGCTGATGAAGTGAGGCTTCGAGCTGGGGACATGGCAGAGACTGAGTTGGGCCAGTGGGTTGGTCTCCCTGGACACCATGCCTTATTAATTGATTTTTCCTTAAATATCTCAGGAGGCTTTGTAGAATTTATCTTTAAAGGCAAACTCTTGAGCTCTTCCTAAAAAGGGCATGTCCCATGCCAGGAGTGCCCTTTCATGCCCAGGCTTCCCACAAAATGGCAGACTCCAGTCCCCAGTGACTCTTTGGAGCCCCAGCCTCGTTCCGGTCAGGCTTAGATACATAAAATGTGACTTTCACAAAAGGTGTGAGGGATCTGAACCAGGTCCAGCAGAGACATCGGAGTAACCAGAGGCCTTCCTGGCACGGTGCCCCCTACACACACACACACACACACACACACACACACACACACACACCGCCAATGGTGAGACCCTGGACTGAGAAGAGCCCAGGGTGAGCTGGCTAAGAGGCTTCAGGTCTGGAGAAACGCTAACAGACTCCCGTGTCCTGCCTGGGGCTACCACTAGGAGGCTAATGAAAGGGGAAGATGCAGGCTGGGGCTTGGACCAGCAGGAGACAGCAAAGGGACAATGTGAAGCAGGAGGGAGGTGGCCCCTCAGGCAGGGACAGACAGTGTCCCCATATGGGAAGCAGACGGAGCCACCCCGCCCTCTTAGTCCTGGGGCTCTGTGCAGCAGGCAACACTCTCTGCCTGAGCCCTGAGCCTGGGAAGCTGTACCCCAGAAGCCGAGTACACCGAGCTTCTGAACAAGCTGCAGAATAAAGGCTCGGCTCCCCGAAATTCCCACGATGGCATGAGGACACAGAACCAGGGGGAGGCAGCCATAATACACCCTCATATGCGCCCAGTTAGGTGACGATCTACCCTCCCTAGATTGTCTTCAGGCAGGCTCAGAGATGCCCTAGAGCCTGCCAGCTTACCAACCTTGATTTTTTTCTGTAGACAATTATTTCTAATACTTTAGCAGAAAGGCCACTTTCACACTGCGCCCACGATGACTGGGGCTTGGCTGCCAGTCTACACTAGGCAATACTTGGAGCACATCTTAAAGGGGTAGCTGGAGCAGACTGAGACTTCTGCACGGCCCCCAACACCTGCCACCCACCAGGGAAAGATCTGCCAAGTAATCCCAGGCTTTGGATCATCTACAACGAGCCCTTTGCTACTACCCAAGTTTGTTATATATAAGACATTTTTAAAATCGACCATCTCCATGTATCTATAACAAGCTGTTTCCTAAGACCCTCCCTGTCTCTAGGTTTTAGCTCTCAGCCTGTTTTTCGCTCTTTGCTGATGCACTATTTGCGGGGAGGGAGTATGAAGTGTGAATAAGGATTTTACAATTTCACAGCGGCGTCAAGAGCCAGACGCTGGAGTACAAGCCCCAGCCAGGCCATCCCATATCTTTCCGATAGAAAATATATAACCAGGCTTCTGTTTCTCTCTGGGACAGGACCAAAGAGCACCTCTGTAGGATGAGACCACTCAAGACTCTTCTTTGGGGAAGAATCTTGGCCTTACTATGTGTTAGGGGGGGAAGAATCTTGGCCCTACTATGTGTTGGGGGGAGAATCTTGGACCTTCTATGTGTTGGGGGGGGAGAATCTTGGCCCTACTATGTGTTAGGGGAAAGAATCTTGGACCTACTATGTGTTGGGAGGGAAGAACCTAGGCCCTGCTATGTTAGGGGAAAGAATCTTGGACCTACTATGTGTTACAGGGAAGACCCTTGCCCCTACTATGTGCTAGGGGGAAGAACCTTGGTCCTACTATGTGTTGGGGGAAGAATCTTGGCCCTAAAATGTGTTAGGGGGAAGAATCTTGGCCCTAATATGTTTTAGGAGGAAGAATCTTGGCCCTACTATGTGTTGGACCCTTTGCTTGTGGCACGGGTCAGTTCTCATTTGCCTATGAGCAATGGGAAACCACTTTGAATTAGTTTAAACACAGAATGGAATCTCCTAGAAGGGAAGGAGAAATCTGCAGGTGATCATAACTAGGTTCAAATATTCCAAGAAAGCAAGAGCAGACTTCCTAAGCCTCGGGGACATACGAAGCAGGCCCCGAGTGGTTATCCAACGCCACATCTCAGATTCACAAGCTGTCACGGGGAAGGCTCAACACTCAGTTCCTTCATGAAGAAACCCAGAGATGGGCCTAGATTGGTCCCCACTGGTCAGTTGCTCTATCAGAACCAGGAGACCCTCCAGGGTGGGGTAGGATTAAAAGACTCTCTCCGAAGACTGTGCTTCTATTTCCAAAAGATGAGCCCATATTCCAGGGACCTCTGCCACCAAGGTGTCTTCCACAAGAAGACACATTTTTTTAAATCTTCACAAGTCTATGTAGTAAGAATTGTTAGCCTTAGGGCCAGAGATATGGCTCAGCAGTTAAGAGCACTGACTACTCTTCCAGAGGACTTGGATTTGATTCCCAACACCCACATGGCAACTCACAACCATCTGTAACTTCAATACCAGGAGGTGCTATACCCATTCCTGGTCTCTGAGAGTTCCAGGCATACATGTGGAAAAAACATTCATGCACATAAAATAAATCAATTAATTAATTTTTAAAGAGTTCTTACCCATACCCAACCCCCATTTACAGATGTATTAAATGAGATTTGGTTCTCAGCCCAGTTAGCCCTAGAGCCTGGATCCACAAAGCCTGTGCCTTTGACAAAGGTGACGCTGACTTCCTCAAGGGGAGGAGCATCCAGTCAATGTATCTAATAGACCAGGTATATGTCACACACTGCAAACTGTGTGGGACTGTCAGGGATCAGTCACAGTGGGGTTATATGTGGCGAGAAGAGAATTACAGAGGGGGTCTCTTCTCATCCTGTGATCAGTTAGTGAGGTGGCATTTGACCTGATCCTTAGAAAAACAACAGATCAAAGAGTCTGGCCCAAGCTGAGGGTACAAGCAGGAAATGGGTTGGAAGTAGAGACAAAAGAAGAAATTGTGACCAGTGTGGACTGGAGATGAAATTGCCAGAGATTAAAAGTACAGGCTTGGGACCTCAGTCTGAGGGCTGTAGTCCAAAGGACTTATTTAGACTTTATCTCAGTTTCCTGGTTAGTAAAACGGGATGAAATTGAAATAGCTACTTAAGACTGTGCTGAAATTTGAATGAAATAATATAGGAAAATAATGCTTTGAAGCAATAGCTATTATCATAAGTGATTTAGAGTAATTCATGTTGGGAACCACTGAGTATTTCAAAGTTGGACTGTAATAAAGTACCACAAACTGTGTGGCTTGAAACAACAGAATTTATTCTCTCATTTAGAGAATTTATTCTAGAGGCTTCGAGTTCAACGGCTTGTGGTGTAGCTCAGCTGAGGAGAGCTTTCCTCGCCTGTCTAACATCCCGACCTCAGTCTCTAGTACTACGTGGGGATGGAGAGGACGTATCTGCAGGACCATGTGCCCTCGAAGGCCGTAGTGGGAATCC
Organism: Apodemus agrarius; assembly: GCA_964023405.1. Lineage (NCBI taxonomy): Eukaryota > Metazoa > Chordata > Mammalia > Rodentia > Muridae > Apodemus > Apodemus agrarius. Next base: position 183,575,861 of record OZ030005.1, read on the forward strand.
TTCTCTGTATCTTCTAGCTTTCGGAGGGGCAGGATATCCTTAGCTTGTTGGCAACATCTCTCCATCTCTGACTCTTCCTAAGGCCATCTTTCCTCTGGATCCGTGTCTTCACCAGACTCTCGCTTCACCCTGCGATGACCTCTATTGGACTAAAGGTCCTTCTACACAGTAAGACTCTCGACTTGAACTTATGTCGTAATTACATCTGCGAAAACCCTATTTCTGCAAAGGTTAACATTCACCAAGTGCCACGGGTTAGGACTTCAACAAATTGGGGTAAGGTGGGGGTGGTGAGGGGGGGTACACCTCAAGCTATAACAGAAGCTATATGTTGAATAGATTGATTAGTAGGGGTGACTAGGACCGACTACAGCCGAGGAAGACAGATGCTGAAGAGACCGCTCAAGAGGCAAGAAAGCGAGAGGCCATGATTACAGCCAGTGGTTCTGGGACAATGATGATTTTATTGGAGCGGACAAATGACAGGGAGGGAAGGCAGCGGGAAGGGGGTGTCTGGGTGATCCCGGGGCTGTGTGGCCAGATGGATGGATTAGAAAGCAGGGCAGGGGTGAGAAGAAACACGAGGGTGAGGAGGAAAGTCTGCTGGACTCTAAGCTGCCCAAGGGCGCAGCTGTGTGCTTCTCTGAGTATAAGCTCCTGACGGATTGTCAGGTCAGATGTTCTCAAGCAAGGCTGGCCAAAGAGAGTAGTGTGTTCAGTTTGGCAAAGAGGTGAGTTCGAAGCGCCCATCAGAAGAGGCAGGTGGAAGTCCAACCCTGTCACCTAGAAGATAGAGTGTGAGTTAGAAGTCTCCGCTGGGTGTTTAGTCCCAGGGAGATTACAGGTCGCACGTGATTGATAGTGAGAAGGAGGCAGGGGAGGGTGGAGAGGGCTTGGGGATCCGGGTGGGAGGAGCAGCTCCGTTTAGAGGTGGGGAAGGCAGAGAGAAGCTGTAAGAGGCTGGAAAGCGGGCACCTCAGAGCTGGGAGGATGGGGGGGGGGGTCGAAAGGGGAGGTGCAATGTCATGGAAACTGAGAAAGGAGACTAACTCAAGGAGGAGGGGTGGGGCTGCTGCCACATGAGCAGAGGTCACAGAGGTCGCAGAGAAGAAATATTAGGGGGAGCCTGTGGATTTGCTAACGAGGAGGCTGGCATCCCAGCCGTATCCCCATCTGGATAGGGCAAGATGATGTGAGGTGAGTCCCCTAGGGCAAAGAACCAAGAAGAAAGAGCCTGTGCACCTACTATGTGCACACACCCCTGTATTCTTTACCCTGAATAGACCTGGCTGTCCTATGACATGTAGGAAAAGCCAAAAACAGAATACACAGGGGCAGAGGGTGGGGCTTGTGTGCGGGTGCGCAAGAGTCAGGGTGTGGGGTTTGCTCAGAAAAGGGGAGACATTCTTACAGCACCCAGTGGGGGTAGATGAGACCTGTGGACGATGCCTCTGCCTGGAAGTCCTCATGGACTTCTTACCATACCCGCCTCGTCCATCTCTGTGTGGCCCCCATTCCGCCCCTCCCCCCACCGGAGCCAGCCTGGCACATGTACGGTATTTGGGCAGTACTTAGGACAGGAAATAAAGACAACAAATGTAAGCCAGGCACTTCTCATTTCCTATCTCATTGGATACAACAGCTCCATGGACCGATGCCGTTATTATCTCTACATAAAGGAAATAGTTCTGAATGATTCACTAAGGTGACACGTTAGGATATGGCTGAAGCAAGATTCGAACCCAAAGCTAGGCACGGTGGCACAAGCCGGTGTTCCCATCACTCAGGAGGCCAGGGTGGGATGATTGTGAGTAAGGTATACAATGTGACTGTATTCACATTCAATAAGTAAATTAACCAGATAGGGAGAGAAGAGAGCGAGAAGGAGAGAGACGGGAGGCGGAGAGAGACAGGAGGCAGAGGAAGAATCCAATTCCTTATGATCCTTGAACATAACATTCTTTAGGACCTCAGTATTGAAGATGGGTGAGTTTGGGCAGTGGAAATAAATAATACAGGCATGACCTATGACCTATGTCTGCCCTGCAGTCTTAGCCATTTATCTGTAGTATGTCTACAAGGTGTTTGCACTTGTGTATATGGTTCCTGTCTCACGTGAACACTGTGCCTGAATCCACATACCTGTCCCTGTGGGTCTGTGAGTCCCCTGGGCCTGAGCACCCACGCTGTCTCCTCTCGAGACAATGATGGTTGAGTTTGGCTCTCAGGTATGCTTAGAGGTCAGCCCTTAGTCCACCTCAAAGAACCCTTGCCAGGGTCCCTGGCCCCCAACAGTTCTGCCCATAATTCTACTCCCTTGTTGAAAAGGGCCAGTGGGTTTAATGATTAGTTACCGCCTTGTCGATATCCTCACCCAGAGAGAGGATGGATGGTGAGCGCTGCCCCCGCCCCTGCACACACACACACACACACACACACACACACACACACACAGCAGATTGCAGATGAGGGAGGGGCCTGTCCCAAGAAGACTGGGATGCGGGATGCTCCAGGGGAGGCTCTTAAGGGACATTACAAGGGTCCCCTTCTCGGGAGCCCTCAGTTGCTTTCACAAAGGTGCCAGCTGTGGGCAGAATTAGCTCCCTTCAGCCACTCTTTCCCAAGGCCCCCAGCTTCTGAATCTTGGGGTTCATGAGAGAAGACCCTCTTGAGGGACAGCATGACTGTCTGCCTTGTGTCACTGCCAGATGTTTAGAAGTGTGTAAGTGTGTGTGTGTGTGTGTGTGTGTGTGTGTGTACAAGTTTCCAACACTGTGCTTTGATGACCAGGAAGCTACATTTTGAACCACATTGATGATTCAGGGATCCAAGTCCGTGTGGCCCCTTAGGTTCAGGCCCCCCCCCCGGTTCAGATGTGGCTATACGTGTCCGTACCCACATGCACATCCTGGCTCGTATCAGGCTGGGGCATATGCAGGCATGCATCTTGTAGAGGTGTGAGTGTATATGGTGGGGGTGGTAATATGACCTGCGTCTGTCCTGCAATCTTAGGTATCTATTTGTGGTGTCTACCAGGTATGTGCCCTTGTAGGTCTTTGTGTATGTAGCCTCATGTGAACACTGTGTCTGAATGTAAACAGCTTGCCAGGGTCCCTGCTCTGTGTGAGGTTTTTTTGTTTTGTTTTGTTTTGGTTTGGTTTGTTTTTTGCCCTTGTCCCTCACAGTGGTGCAGGCATCTGTGTCCTCATCCTTCTCTGCTACTGAGGCTTGGCCATGAACCTTCCTGAAGGGTCGGTGAAGGAAGGAACTCCCATGATCCTCTTCTCTATATTCAAAAGTAGACTCTGGTGTCTCAGATGCCAGGGTACGGAGCTCTGAAGTCATCTCCAGTGTTCCACTGGCATGCCTGCTGTGCTCCTGAGTCCTCAGAGCCTCGAACTTGGGTCTCCTCATCCACACTGCCCTCAGGTGTCCCCACTGTCAGAACTCATCCTGCCACCCAACCTTTGCTCGATCTCCTGGGTCCTCCGGGAACCCAGTGACTGCCTTCATCTCAGGACCCTCCCTGTGGCATTACTATCTTTGGGGACAATTCTAAACAACCCTCCCATGCTTCAGAGCTGCTGATCCCCAGCCACCTCACCAGAAGCGCTCCAGCTCGGAGGCTCTGTTCAGTCGCATCTACTAACAAGCTAGCTCTACCGCACCCAACACTGAAGGAGTGGGAGAGAAACAGTGAGCTGTATGGTGAATTGATGTTCTTATGTCAGGACTCAGAGCTGGGGGAGGAAAGGCTAGAACCTGCAGCAGCTCAGGAGATGGGCAGACAGGAGAGGAACTGAGCCTGGCAGAAGAGAAATGCTAAGAGTCAGTCCGGTCCATCCTCCAGCAATCACCTGCCCCTGCCACACATACGCACACTTCCTCTCTCTCTCTCTCACACACACACTCACCCTGTTGGAAGGTGACATTTGCTATTAACCTTATATTGGGCCATTTTGTAAATCAATGTCACTTACATTTAATAACAAGTGTAATCAAAGGAATTATGCAAATTTAATTTGATGCTTCTTGAATTATGCAAATCCGCGGTGCACATAATGTTCTCTGACATGTGCCCGTTGGAGAGAGGGAGAGCAAGGGAGAAAGTGGGGAGGGGACAGAGAAGGGAGGCTAAACCTGGGAGACTGGGATAACTGGGACTTGGCACTGGGGGAGAGGCAGCAGCAGACCAGCTGTGGCCCAGGGGCTCTCCACACCGTGAACAAAGGGTAGGTGATACCTCTACCTGGTACCTCAACCTTCTTTGCCCCTCTCCCCCTTTTAGGCTCTCACCCTTCCCCTCTCCAGATGGAGCATGACCTTGCTGGTTGCCCTGTATTCAGTGCCCCCTGTGAAATGGGAATAGCCCCCAAATAGTTGACTACTCATGAAAGCAAGACTCATGCTAAAGCATGGTCCTGAGAGGTCGGTCTCCTGGTCCTCGGCCTTATGACAGGTGAACTGCTGTAGCAGATGTATGGTGGTCTTTTCTTGCTTTCAACGGTCTTAAGGTCTTAGAAGAATCGTACCATGTGACGACAGAATCCTACCCACTTACCTCCAGGCACAGAATGCCAAGCCTAACGGAGAGGTGATTCAGACACTGAGTCACACATTTCCTCCTGAGATGACAAGCCACAGAGATGGAATACGTCTGGTCCTCTCTCCTGGAAGGGCCTTTGCTACAATGGTATAAACATATACAATGAGCCAGAGAAATCTGAGCCCTCACAGTGACACAGATAAACCAAGCGCATAGATCACCATAGCATAATTACCAGTGCAAGCATTTATAAGCAGTCCAGTACAAGCTTCCAACACACAAACATTCAAAATGTCACTTCTTTACCTAGCAAGGGCCTTGCTTTGATATCTAGTATGGGGCAAGTGTGGCTTCTGGACACATCTGAATCTGCGGGACAGAGACAATGAGGCCAATTAATCTCAACACATGCTGATACCCGCAACTAAACTCTTGCCAACCCTGTGTCTTAGTTAGGGTTTCAGTTGCTGCAATGAAACACCATGGCCAAGAGCAAGCCGGTGAGGGAAGGGTTTATTTGGTTTATGTTTCCAATTGTAGTCCATCATTGAAGGAACCCAGGACAGGAACACAAACAGGGCCAGAACCTGGAGACGGGAGCTGGTACGGAGGCGTGGAGGGATGCTGCTTATTGCTTGCTCTTCATGACTTGCGCAGGCTGCTTTCTTATAGGACCCAGGACCACCAGCCACAAGGGGCAGGCTCCTCGAATATCAATCACTAATGAAGAAACTGTTCCACAGGTTTGCTTCCAGCCCAATTTTATTGAGGCATTTCCTCAGTTAAGGCTCCCTCCTCTCTAGTGACTCCATCTTGTGTCAAGTTGATATAAAACTAGCCAGCACACCCTGACATGTGAGGTTAGAGGGTTCAGCCCTGATACGGATATACCCTCTCAGTGCTCAAAGCCCACTCAGTCAGTAGTTTGGGAGGTTCCTGGCTGGGACAGGTGTCCTCTCTTTCCTGGAAAGGGTTTTGTTTGCCCTCTATTGGGTTCTACCTCCAGTGTAGCCTACGGTAGCACAAAGATCATGATGCGATTACCAGTAGAAACTTCTGCCCTGTGCAGAGATGGGGCAAGTAATAGCTGTGAAACTGTTCTTAAGCCCCGGCTGCTCATTAGCCACTGAGGGACATCTCAGAGCACTCCCTCACGGCTCCAGATGTTGACCAGCTCCTCAGACAGTCTCCCTTTCTCCCTAATCCCCACCTACCGCTAACACTGTCACAGCCTGGCCTGAGGCAGCTGCATGAGCAGGTGTTCCCTAAGCATCCCCCATCAGCATCATGGCTTCCTTTCCTGAGAAAGTTCTGTCTTGTATTTTGGTTTTGGTGTTTTGTTTTGTTTGTTTTGTTTTGTTTTGTTTTGTTTTGTTCTTTGAGACAGGGTTTCTCTGTATAGCCCTGGCTGTCCTGCAACTCACTCTGTAGACCAGGCTGACCTCGAACTCAGAAATCCGCCTGCCTCTGCCTCCCGAGTGCTGGAATTAAAGACGTGCACCACCACTGCCTGGCCTGTCTTGTATTCATAAGCCATGTATTCCTTCTCTCTATGTCTTTCTCTGCCCTCCCTTATTCTGGGGCTGGGGGGAATGATTCTGCTAGTCTCCACGCTGTCACAGTGTGGATACAGTGACTGGGGTGGTAGGTAGGTGGAGGATTGGAATCTAGGCATAGTTGCTGGTAGAGACACAGCAGTAAATCTGCACTGGTGCGTACATCTTAGGCTGTATCTATTATAAGTGGCAATATGTCTCAGAGTTTATCCTTGTCACTGGGGTGTCTTTCGTATGTCCACATTTAGAGTATGTTTGTGTTTGCCGGTTCAGTTTATAATTTCTGTTTTGGTTCAGAGTATTTTGCTTTGACAGTGTCACTATGCGTGTTCTGTCTATGTATCTCTCCTCTTATGTGTCCGCATGTCCCTGTTGTCACAGAGCATGCCCCTCTGTTTTACTTCATATACAGGCAACTCCATGAGTACTTGGTAGGTTACAGTGTGTGCATCATCACATCACTTTGGAAGCTTGGCAACATGTTCTCTGTGTGTTGCTGTAGTTGAGTCCTCAAGATGTGCGAATCAGAACACGAGAGTTAGCGTTACCTCTCAATTGACATCATACGTGCTTAAATCCATGCCACCATGTCGGAATGACCCAACCATGTGTTCTTGTAAGACACGTGTGCCTCAGACGGCAGGATGTGAGTTGTTCTGTTTCAACCGGCACCAAGCCGATACCTTGCATCGTGCTTCGTTTCTACAACGTAAGGCTGTGTACATTACCAGGGCTGGGTTCTTGAGGCCAGCAGGTACGGAATCAGCTTTGACACAATGACAAGCAATGCATAGCCTTTTGGAATTGTCCCCAAATTATGATGGTATTATTCAGTTTGAACGATCACAATGTGTCTCTGTGTGTGACTCTAATTTTTGAATTGTTATAGATTATTGTTGTGCGACAATATATTTGCATCTTAACAACATGGCGTGTCTCTCTGAGTTGGCACAGCGTATAGGCCACCGCGTTTGAGCTATCAAACATTTATGCTGATACGATGTGTGACTGTGTGAGTCGTGTTTCAATTGTCACACTGCAAGGCTGTCTATTATCACATGAGTTGGGTCTGCTCCACCTCTCTGGGATTATAATGTGTGTCTATGAGAATCATGTTTAAGTTGTCATAGTATGTATTGCCATGTTGGGAGCACTGCAAACTCTTCTTGGCAATTGTTGAATGCTCCCAATGTATAATAGTGTGTTTGGATTGTCAAAATGTGCGTGTGTGTGTGTGTGTGTGTGTGTGTGTGTGTGTGTTGCCAGGTAGAGGCATCAATGTTTCACCCTGTAAGCCCGCATCTGTGTTTCATCCCGTGTCTCTGTGTGTGGGAAGAGGTCTGAGGAGTCACTGTGCTTGAGGCATCTCTGAAAGTCAAAGTGATAACCTATTTCTCAGCATGGTTTCCAAAACAAGAGGCAAAAAGTAAGGGAAGATGGGAAAAGCTGGAGGGGGAGGAGCCTGAGCCATAATCGAGACGAAGTAGGATGGGGTCTGCTGGGGGTTAGGGACAGAGTGAGATCTAATTGGCCCGTGGTGAATTATTCACATGTATAATCCTCACAGAATTTCAGCTCGGGCAGTGCCAGTAAATGCTGTGCATGTTTAAAAGTCATTTCCATAAGTAAGTGCAATTTCTCTACTGTTTGCCCCTGTTTAATGAAGTGAAATCTTGTTTGCATTCCTCCCAATTTCCCAACGAAAGGCGCCCAACCGTTCGCACCAAAATTACACCGCCCAAATTAAAACCAGGGCTCCAGGGGAGGTGAGGGGACGGCGGCATTGGGCCCTTCTGGGAGGGTCTATAAAGGGGTGGGGTGGGAAGGAGCCAGGCGTGAGTTTTTAGCTCATTACTCCCCTATAGCTCTTGTCGTTTTAAGGGCTCTCCACCATATCTCCCCGTCCCCCACCTACCCCTGTCATGTCTTTGCCCACCTTTTCTGCCCTCTCCTTTAATAGAGCTACTTGGAGGCACATGGGCAGGATATGATATATGTATATGTACCTACACTTCTGTGTGTATTGATGTACAAGCACATGTGTGTCCCTGTGAAACTGACAATCGCACACTATTACAACTGGAACAATGACTCCCCTAGACACACACTGCAATAGCAAACACAGATAGCTACATGTGTGCACTCATGGAAGAACCCCTGCCTACACAAGCCTGTGGATTTCTGTGTAAGCCTAGCGTTATGTATTTCAGCTGCCCAGTACTCTGTTACTGTGACCTTCCCGATCATGTTGAGGAGTGTTGGGTACCATCTCCTTCAGCAAGGATGCATAAGGACCAAAGGGGTCAGTGCCCACTGGTAACACTCCGTCCTCAATAGCAGGATAACTGACCTTGCTCCGTGAAGACAAGCTTGAGCAAATGTGGTCTTGAATAGGTGATAGGTGGATGCTCAAGGCTCCGCCTCCTCAAAGCCCCACCCCCTCTTAGGCACAATGGCCACTATTTGCTTAGCTCGGAACCCCAGTCATCGCCGAAGAAACCCAAACATCATTGAAGGTTACTCTTGTTTGTATTAGTCAGAGTGATGGCAACAGGTGAGGAGGGGGTGAGAAAAAGCCAGAGAAGATGGTAGGCCTGGCCCGGAGCCCTCCTCAATGCCATCGGTAAGAAGCTGACAGAGGCTCCAGGTCTAGGAGGTCCAGAGAAGACGACGTTCAGGATGAACGCTCAAGAGAAAGGAACTCAATAGAGAGACACATTGGACAGCGCTCGCTCTGGACAGCGCTTCTTCAGCATGCATATGATGGGGAAGGATGCTCCACAAGAAGGCATCCCCTGCCCAGGACCCTCCTACCTGATTCCCACGTGTACTGTGCCATCAGTGTCATCAGCCCAAACCACAACTCCGATGTCTGCTTCTACAATTCAGAACTTCTCAGAGCTCCCACTGCCAGAATGTCCACACTCCTGATGCGGGGGCAAAGCCACCTCGTCACTGGAGGGCCCTCCAAGTGACACCCCCCTCCCCACCTCCCCGCTCAGTGCATGTAAGCAAGAAGGGAAACTAAACATTTCTCCATCACCCCCTCCCCCTTGATGGTGCAATACTCTCTCTTCTGCCTAAGAGACCAACCAACATTAGCCTCACCCTGCCTCTGCATGTTAGCGTTCTACAATTCATCAAAGCCAGATGTGATGCTACTTTCATGATAGCGCCATCAAAGTCACAATTCTTGGAGCGGGGTCTTGACTGGACCTACTGGCCTCAGGTCCACTCTTTAGGTCTTAAAAATCCCTGGGCTCAGGCCTTGAAAACACCGGGACTAGGGGAGGCCATATTAGGGCAGGTCTGGGGTGGGGTGGGGGTGGAGGTGGGGGGGGATTTGGGGTTGGGGGTTGGGTCAAGGGGGTGAGCCCAGGCCAGCAGAATTGACCCCTTGCTCCCCATGTGTCTTTCATTTTAAAGGCAAGATCTCATGGATCCTAGGCTGCCAGACAGGTCTCCAACTTGATGAGTAGCTTTGGCTTTCTGATTCTCCCACCGCTACCCACTGAGTGCTGGAATTAGAGGTACCGCACAATCCTGGTGCGTGTGGTACCTGAGGCCCAACCCAGGGCTTTGCACCTGCTAAGCAAGTACTCTACCAACTGAACCACACCCCTAATCCTCCTCTTCTTTATCTGGTTTCTGCAAAGAGAGAACTATGCATCCCGGCTGATGGTAAGCGAGCCTGGGGACCTCCTCCCATGGGGAAGGGGGTGCCGTTATGGTGTGAGGGAGACTCCCTATGGAATGAAACCTCCTCCATGATGTGCTTCAGATCCCCGCCCTGCCCTGGAAACCCTCTCCAGTGTCCCCTGTCTGCTTTCATTCATAGGGTCTTTCCCTGTAAGGGTGACTGCAGCTGATGTCCTGACTTGGGCCTTTCTTCCCTATGAGTAGCCCAGGAGTGTCAGGGTACCCCAGTCTCCTCTCTCCAGGACTCTCTTACAATTTCCTGGAATAACTACCTCATGCCTTCCATCGTGGATTTAGCTCTTCAGTGAAGTTCCATCACTAAACCTTCAAGAAACCTTGTCACTCAATGCTGTCACTAAATCTCCCTTTCCGCTGAGCTGACCTTGTGCCCATCGACAGCCCACCAAAATCCACGTTCCTCCCCCTGCCAGGACCCTCAGCATAGGCCCAGGACCCTCAGCCAGACCAAGGCACGCGCCGTCCAATTCCCTAAAAGGGTTCTCTGGATTTCTCCAAGCACACCCCAGCTCACTACTTTGTCAAGCCGAGCCCTACAACCCTGCTTGGGTAGGAAAAGGGGGCAGCCGAGACAGGAAGGAGGCGTGGACTTCAATCGGGAAGGTCTCCCTAGGACCCTTCCCCCTCCCCTCAGCAAGTCTGGGAACTCGGTCCCAGCCTGCTCTTCGCTCCCCCGCCCTCGTCTCTCCGCGCTTTCATCAGAATTCAATTTCCGCCCGTAAGTGACTCCGCGGGCCCCTGATCCTTCTCTTGATGAATGAGCCGCCCGGCCAGGCCCCGTCCGTCACCGTCACCCTCTCCTCGGCCCGGGCCGCGGCGGCCCCCAGCCCTCCCCCGCTCCCGCAAACGCCCTCCCCGGCCCCCCACAGCTCTCACCCAGCCGCCCGCACCTCTTCGGGTTCCTCCCCCACCTTTCAGCAGCACGCCCCACCCCCATGCTCTTTGCCTTTCTGATCCCCGATTCTTGTCTCCCTGACTATCTCTCTGTCTCTGGGCTCCTGTTCGTTCTCTCTCTCTCTCTCTCTCTCTCTCCCTCTCTCCCTCCCTTCCACCCATTCCCTCCCTCCTTCCTTCTCTCCCTCTCTCTCTCTAACACCTCTATTCATCTCTGGGAGCAACATCATTTATTTTGCACTTCCCAGATAATTTACTTTTTTTCCCTTCTACAGGAATTCTCCATTTCCCTATAAAATGAAAATTCATCTAGAATTACATCTTATGTCATCATTATGTTTATTAAGCGTGGATGATGTATATGAACAGGACGGGCTTGCCGCTGAGTGCTTAATGGTGCATAAGATTAAGCCGAGGCTCTCAGCTGCGCAGCGACTCCCCTCCGGTTCCCATGTTGTCGAGGCATGCTGGGAGTACAAGTTCCGAGCGCACGGCCAGGTGAACGCGCCGCCGCTGTCGCCTGCTCCCACCCCCCACCCTCCCAACACCCCCCTCCCCGGGGTCTCGCTAAGGCCCACTGTGGCAGGGCTGGGGACACCAGCCCGGCCTGCAGCTCCCAGAGACCCAAACTCAGCAGCCTGGCCTTGGAGCCGCCAGCACCCCCACCCCATACTCAGACTGGGGACCTTGTCAGCCCCCACCCCACCCCGTTCTTCGCTCTGAACCCTGGGGGGGGGGCCGCGAGCGCCCCCTCTCTCCCGGTCATTTGCTTATGGGTCGCTGTGTTTCGCCATGTTTCTTGGGGGTCTTATTTTGCTATCACTGGATTTCTGTCTCTGTCCCTCCCCCCTGCCTTTACTTCCCCCCTCTCTCCTAGGCTGCACCCGTCGGTCTGTCCGCTTCTGTCGGTATCCCTCTCTCCCCCTCTCCCCTCTCCCCTCTCCTGGCGCTGGCGGCCACCGCACTGCAGCGTGGCACCAGCAGTCTATGACAAAAACATTATCCTTCTGCTGCTAAACAATCCAATAAACCTCTCCACAGGGAGAAAGTTAACCTCTTGTCTCTTCGGCTGATGCCTTCCCGCCCACGTGACTGCTGCCACAGTAAATTCAAATCATTAGTCTCCTCACCCCATCAAAAAACTTCTATTAGTAATGGAGACCTCGCCGGAGACCTTCCGCGGAGAGCGCTGCCTTCCCAATTCCCAGTGGAAAAATTCTGCGCGAAAAACTAATTCTACTTTTAATAATCTGTCATCAGGACCAGAGGCAGTCATAAATTATATGGGAGCGCGTGCGAGAGCGCGCCACAAGAGGGAAATCAGGGCGAAAAATCAAAGCCCAAGTTTGACAAACTTTCCTGAAGATAAATAATAACTTACAAACAGGATTAGTTGTAAAGTCACGCTCCGGCGCGCAGCCACCGCGGCAATCACGTCTGCCGAGGGCCGCCACCACCGAGGCACCTGTCACCCGCCGCCACCGCCTCCGAGCCTTCCTCCTCGTCCTCCTCTTCTTCCTCCTCTTACCCTCCTCCTCTTCCTCGCCCCCCAGCCTTTCTCCCTCACCCCTCCTCGACTCCCCTTCTCCTCTGCTTCCTCCTATCGGTCCCTACATGGCCTCTGCCCTTCCTCTCCCTCCTCTCCCTCCTCCTCTTCCTCCTCCTCCTCCTCCTCACCCCCTGGTCCTCTCGGCCTGCAGTGCCAACAAGGCTCATCTGTCTGTAGGGCCGCGAAGCCTGACTCCTTCCCCTCCCCCACCCCCTCCCAGGGTCCCCAGCTGCCAGGACCAAGGTCAGTGGAGGGTGAGCGGATTCGCAGGAGCCCGTTCCCCAGGGCTATAACCCCGAGTGGAGGCTCAGTAGGTAAAGGACAATGTGGGTACAGCCAGAGGACCCCGTTCCTGCGACCCTCCCCTCTTTGACCGCCCCATCCCAAATCTTTGTACCCTGCCCCCACCCACCCGAATGTCAGGAGACCAGCGGGCTGCGCGCGGTGGGGACGTAGCGCGACCCCTAAGTTTATTTGTCTGTGTTAGTGTAGGGTGGCGGCCCGTGGGCTGAGCCTGCCTGAGGGCCCGCCCCCCCCTTGCTCGACCCTCCACCCACCCACCCCTCCCGCGCCCCGCACAATCTCGGCGCTGACAGCCGAGTGGGTGATAAATGCCGGCGACGCGGGGAAGGGATTGCGCAAAATAAAGAAGCATGTTCCAACAAGTCCTGTCAGGATTGTATTGATTTAATCATCTGCAGAAATACACATTCTGGATTACTGTAGCGTGCCCGGGCCGGGGGAAGGGGCGGGCCGGCCTGCCAGGGCTGCGCAGGGCGGGGCGGAGAGATGAAGGGGCGGGCGGAGTCGCTGGCCACGCCCCCGAGGCCACGCCCCTCCGTGGTCTTTGACGGGCCAGACTGTTCTTACCTGAGAGGTTCAGGAGAAGAGAGTTGGAGGAGCTACTTCAGGACATCAACTCCTAAACTGGCCTGCCGGGTGGGTCTTAGATCCTCTGCTCCTCGGAACCTCAGTCTAGACTCTAGACACTCTAGACTGTGGAACGTCAATAAATCCCAGAACCCAGCGAGGGCCCAAGAAGCGGAGTTGGGGAAAGCAAGGGGAGGAGGGTGGTGAGAAGACGAAGAACAAAGAGTAAATAAAGCCCATCCAGCAGGCCTCTTGCACCTTGAAACGGTTTCTTCCTTGCCCCAGAAAAGACCCAGACCTCTGCAGCCAGGCACCCTTGCCGAGCTGGGCTGTACTTACAGTTGCTGCAGTGGGGAGAGCCTCTTCGCTCAGAGCTGGGCCCAGTTAGGCTGACATACCCCCATCTCCCCCGCCCCCGCCAAGGCTTAAACAGACCAGTAGACAGCTTTGGACTCTCGTTCATTCGTTGTCCAGGCTTAAGCTACTCAGGATGAGGCACTGGGACAAGATGGATTATTTTGGTTGACTTCCTGATCCTTTGGAAAAACACACTCATGGAGTGGGGTTGGGGGAGGGCGGTCGGTAACCAGCCCCAAACCCAAATGGAAACGGGGGTGGGGGCGGGGGTGGGTTGGATAAAAGAAACCCATTGACTTATTTCATGATTGATTTGAGAGTCAAACTCATTGGCGTCTCCCAACTATTACTCTCCCCCATTATCATAGTCGTGAATGAAAATCGAGGTTCAGAAAGTTAAGTCTGGATCACCATCATCCTTTCTTAAGGGTTGGGAGCCTGCCTTTGAGACCAAGCCTGTCATCCCTCAGACTCTCTCCCAGGTAAGAAGCCTCGAACCATGGGTTCTAGAACTGGACGGGTGGTGATGGAGAGACGGGAGTGAGGGACCTTGGGAGCCTAGCCTACTCATGCAAACCTTACCCAGTGCAAGGACTGGCTTTGGAGGTCAGGAAAAGGGGGAATCATGGGAAAGCAGCGGGGGTGGAGACCAGTGAAGGGCTGGAGCTTTACATCCAATCGAGAAGCTCTGCTGAGCTGGAAATGCAAAGGCAGATGGGACTCTGTGAGTTCGAGGCTAGCCTGCTCTACATAGCCAGTTGCCGGGCAGCCTGGTCTTCATAGCCAGTTCCACACCAGCCAGGGTCTCATAGTGAGGAAACTTCTGTCTCAAAACACACGCGCGCACACACACACACACACACATCACTGAGGGCATGTAGGGTGAAATCCTTTATGGTAGAAGACAGGAAGGGACTTGATCAGTAATATCTGTCTGAGTGAACCACCACTGAACAGGAGGAGGAGAAGGAGGAGGAGTGGTTGAGCACAGACATGACAGATCATGACAGACAGACAGACTGTCTTCAGTCTCGATGGACCACACGTCTAACTGGAGTGGATGGGAATAATCGCTCAAGCCTGGGAATGGAAATAAGCCCCAGTTTGCTTCTTTGCATTGAAAGGATAAGCTGGGAAATAGAAAGCGAGGGTGGGGAGGGGGAAGAACTGGGGGCTTCCTTCCTTTAGAGAGAGATCCCTTTCTCTAACCCACATCCGCATCCATTCTGTCTCGCAGCCCAGAAGGGACAAGGAACAAGTTTAGTCAATTAACGAATATTCTGAAGGATCTCACTCTGTGAGCCACTCTGCTGAGGACGTATTAATGCAACCTGCATAACAAGGTTATGGTACAGAGCAGCACACCTTTATGGCACAGAACAGGAAACTGAGGCAGAAGGACTTTGATTTGCTCAGGTTACCCAGTTAGCAGCAACCCGGCATCTCTGACCCCTCTATACTAGCATAGGAGGTCAAGGTACAGGGACCTTGCTCCAGTCCCATCCTGCTCATTTTTATAACCTTGGCCAATATGCTGGTTCAGCTCCTCAATTTGCACATCAGTAAAGTGGGAGAATAGGGCCAATGTTTGCCAGTAGCCTTCTTTTTCAGACCCAAAGATCTGAAGATGTGGAATAAGCCCCAACGACCCCTCGGTCCTCACTCACCCCCTGGCAGCCCACCAACCCTAGCCCCACGCGCGATTCCAGCTCTCTGCCCCGCCCGCTCCCTGCAAGCCCGCGCGTGACTTTAGCGCGCGCGCGCGCGCGCGCTCACGCAGCTCGGCCCGGAAGGTCACCTCCTTCATCACGGATTCTATTTGCATCCGGAATCGCATGTACATGAAAAATGTGTCCGCGTGCGGCCCCGACTGCAGACGCAGATGAAATTCTGTGCCGAGCCTGATGCGCGGTAACCTTTGCAGATGGCGCCGCTATTGCTGAGAAATGGATTGCTTAATAAAGCGTATCATCCGGCATATTTGCTGCTTGGCTAGCCAAATAGAAGTTGTTTTTTGCACAAATTTCCTTGTCAAATTTGTCAATGTTCATGTCATTTTTGCTTTAGGTCACAGAGCAAGGTGCAAATTCCTGGCATCTTTACTAGTTGCAGCCAATTTCGGCGATTTCGGCGGGTGACGGGGATTCTCCGAGGAGTCGGGAGCCCACGTGCGGCCGCCTGTGTAGCCCAGAGAGCTCAGCCCCCAATGCCTCCTCCCGGAAGCCCGCTGGGCCCATCCTAGTCTGGAAGAAAAGGTTTAGGGTCTGGGAGGAGGGCGTTTTTTCTTAGCCTAGCGACCATAATATTCTCTCAACCCCAAACACAGAGGGTAGTTCTTGAGTTGGGGGCTACACATAAGGGATTGGGTGCCTCGGTGCCACCTCCTTTACCCAAAGCTGGGAGTTCTTCCTCCGGTTTTCCCCAACGCTATACAGGAGAACTTCCCAGCAGGTGGGAAGGGGGCGTGATTGTCATTTCACAAGAAACTTTGCCGCCTAACGCCTAATATCCTCTCGCTGCAAATCCTATCCAATCCCCAAGCCAGGCTAAGGTGCCACCTCACAAGGGCGTGCCTGTGTCTTCTTACCCTCCTCTTACCCTTCATACTCACCTCAAGGTCGCTCCACTTCCTGTGGGAAAGGAAGGCACACAGGTATCTGTGCCACAGATGGGAAAGGCCGATTACACCTTCCTGGGAAGGGGAGGGGCGATTTCCACCACATCAGGCCAGGCTCAAGGAGGGCCCCAGACAGGCATGGTGGCACACAGGAAATCCCGGGACTGTCTGGAGGCTGAGGCAGGAAGTTGGCTGTGAGACCAGCCTGGGTTACAGAGTAGGACCTGGCCTCACAAACAAACAAAACGGGTTCAACCCCGTCCAGAAAATTGTTATCCTGAGGCTCTCGGGGGTGGCTGAGCAGTCCAGAACTTGGTGCATGTGGAGAATCAATGCTTTTCCACTCAGCTAAGACCAGCAAAGAGCTTCAGGGTGTGCCAGGCTCTGGACTATTTGTTACAAGGGTCGTCGCAAAAGCAACTTCAACAGCCCTGGGAGGAGGCATTTGGTATTCCCATTTTGCAGGTGCAGGACCAGTTCTAGAAAATAGGCCTAACTGGGAGAGGGGGTGGCTCATGTTGGCAGACTGGTGAAGGGAGGTACGGGGTGGGGGGGGTCACAGAAGGGGGTGCAGAGGAAGGACAGCAGGGAAGCAGGTAGACCAGGGTCACTTGAAGCTTGACCTGAAATGGAGGGTGGGGGATGGGAGCAGGATGGCCCCAGTTCCTATGCGAATTGTGCTTGGGGACAGGCAGGACACTTGGGGACATTTATGGAATAGAGGCATGGGGACAGGTACGTGGTGGATAAGCATCTGAATGATACATAACGGGACAGCTGTGGGGACCTTTTGAAGACACGGGGGGCAGAGGCTAGGCTGTGAGGTGTGGATGCACCTGTGTGTGTCTGAAGTTGAGAGTCGAGTACACAACGGACCGCGAGAGTGCTGGTGAGAAGCAACACGGAGTTCCCAGACACTAGGGGAGTCTGGATCTGGAGTCCGGACTTGTGTTCCCAGGTCCAAACCTAGAGCCTGACCCATGGGAGGAGCTTAGGAACCATCAGTGCAGTCACTAAATGGCCAAAGAGGTTGGTTGCATACAGGTATATTGATACAGTGATGGAAAGACGGGCAGATTTAACATGACATCGTAGGGCGGTCTGCTCTTTCTGCACACTGGGGCGGTCCGGGAAATGGTCAGCTCTGTATCCCAGCCCGGGATGGGAGCCCAGTAAATTGGGGGCAGCAAGACATTAGATGATGGAGGGTAGGGGTAGACTGTGTGGGGAGGACTGCCGTCAGATTATTAATGGCCATGCGTTGACTCAATTAAATCCAGCCTGCTTTTGTTGGCAGGCCTCCGCAATTATGCATCTCATTACGGGCGGCCGCCCAAATGCATCCTGGGAGGAGACCAGAACTCCAAATTAACTTTTCTTGGCGCTGCAGGGGCTGGTTGGCCCTCACTGCCCGCAAGGCAGCCAATCAGTGTAGGCTCCAAAGGGGCGGGGTCAAAAGAAGGGCAAAGGTTGGTGGAAGGTAGGCGGCCAGGTCTGGGATGAGTGTAAGCAAGGTTAGTTAAAAGTCTCTCGTGCCCACCAAGAATCCCATTCCCATCAGAGTCTACCTGGGTACTGGGGCTTAGCCTCAGAGTTTGAGCATGTCTTTACTCCCTCTGTGGGTGATACATCCCGACTATGATCACAAAGAAGCCCTTGGCTTTCCTATTCCTCATTTTTGTGTAGCCTAGACTTAATCAACACCACTGGTGTTGCATCCCCCAGCCCCAACCCTAAAAGCCCTGGAAGGAGGGATGGCCTAGCGGGAAGCACCCTTCTGGATCTAGGAGGCCACTCTGGAGGTTGGCTATCCCGGCTTCTGCCCTTCTGGATGTCGCCTGTGTAGTGGGATGTAAATGTTTGTGTGGGTGTCATTTGAGAGAGCCATCCTGCCTCTGCAGTTACACCACCAGTATAAAGCGCTTCATTAATCTGTCAGTCAAAGTCCGATTCTCTCTAGCTCTCCCACTCTGGTCTGGAACAGCCCCTGCCCTACAAGCTCCTCTACACTGTGCCATTCAGAGCCACTTGGGGCCTCTCCCTGTGCAAACATGGCTGCTGTTACCTCGATGCAAAATCCCTAAACATTTCCTACTTACCTAGAAGAGCCTGGGCCAGGTTGCCGAGGTGTAGTATGTATATAATAAAATGTCACCTTAGTGTGTGTGTAGCTGTCGTGAAAACCATAGGTATGGAATGGCTTCTGAAAAAGAATGTATTGCACTCGTATGAGAAGGTATGCTTGAAACTGTGTGACTTTAAACTTGTTACTGTCCTTTTCGGGGCCTTAGCTGATATGGTCTGCACTAAACAAGCTCTGATGTCTTTCTAGTTTTGAGTTCCAATGTGTGTGGTTGATAACCCACCTACAGAGTTTTACATGTGTGTTTAGAAGTGCCTATGTCCTTGTACTGGCTGGTTTTGTGTCAACTTGACACAAGCTGGAGTTATCACAGAGAAAGGAGCTTCAGGTGAGAAAATGCCTCCATGAGATCCAGCTGTAAGGCATTTTCTCATTTAGTGATCAAGGGGGGAGGACCCCCTTGTGGGTGGTACCATCCCTGGGCTGGTAGACTTGGGTTCTATAAGAAAACGAGCTGGTGCGGCGCTGGGGTGGGGGGGTGGGCAGTGGTGGCGCACGCCTTTAATCCCAGCACTTGGGAGGCAGAGGCAGGTGGATTTTTGATTTCGAGGCCAGCCTGGTCTACAGAGTTTCCAGGACAGCCAGGGCTACACAGAGAGACCCTGTCTCCAAAAACCAAAAAAAGAAGAAAAAAAAAAGAAACAAAACAACAACAACAACAACAAACCAAGCTGAGCAAGCCAGGGGAAGCAAGCCAGTAAGAAACATCCCTCCATGGCCTCTGCATCAGCTCCTGCTTCCTGACCTGCTTGAGTTCCAGTCCTGACTTCCTTTGGTGATCAATAGCAATGTGGAAGTGTAAGCTGAATAAACCCTTTCTTCCCCAACTTGCTTCTTGTTCATGATGTTTGTGCAGGAATAGAAACCCTGACTAAAACAGTCCTCTCCCAGATATTTTCCCTCCCACAGACCCAAGGCCCATTGAGCAGAAGGCTGGCTACAGCAGCAGCTCTAAAAGCTCCTCAGCTAGAGTCTGAGGGTCTGAGTTCCATCAACCACTGTTTGAGACACGTGGTTTATACTTACACTATAGCCAAATCGCACCGGTCTACAGATACATGCCATAAAGTGTGTACCTACACAGGGATAGAGTGGAAAAGGTACCATCCCAGGCAATCCCCACCCTTGCAAACATTGCCCGCAGTGCTCAGGGTGTCCTGGAAATTGCAAGCTTCCTTGTGTGGCCTGGCCTTCTGCCACCTGCCAGGCCCACATAGGGGAAAGAGAGGGTGTCTCACACGACAGGGGAGGGCGCCGATCACCTCACTTGTGGTTTCTTTATTGTGTGTTAATGAAACCCTGTTTCTTCTGGGTGTTTAATTCTTTCCATCTATTATGTTTAGACAACTCATTAACAATCATTCGTTATAATTAGACTTCAGTTTTAGGCTCCTTTCTCCAGGGAAGCAATACAAAGCTTTTCCACATCTTTGCAGCATAAACGGCTTCCGGGACTCTGGTTGCCACCTCTGTCCTGTCCGCTCTGGCCACTGTCCTTCTTTTACTTTCCTTCCTCCCTCCCTCCCTCCCTCCCTCCCTTCCGTTTCCTCTGCCCAGCCCCTGCTCCAAAAGTGTGTGGAGCAAAGAGAACTGCTGTGTGCACACAAGGCCCCCAACCTTCTGCTCCCAACATCATCCTGGCCTTGCCTGGTCCTCACTGGATGACCCTTCTGGAAGAATTAGTCATCTTAGACTAGAGACAGTCATCCCACAGACCAGCAGGGTGGAGCATCATGCCCTTGGGACTCCCAGTTCTCCCAAAGCTCTCTGGCTAAAGGCTCTGAGTGCTCCCACATAGACTCACACACACACACACACACACACACACACACACACACACACGGCCCTACTTGTTCATACACACATGGGTGCTGTGGATTCTACCTGACACTTCCAGCCACTTGCAGGACAGAGGAGTCTCTTGTGATGTTTCCCCCCCCCTCCATGCTAAACTGGCTCTGGGTCCCCTAAATCTCTTTAAGCTTTAGGGGTTCCTTACCTAACCCCTTTGGCCTTACACTATCACATAGGCTCTCACTTCCATGAATGAATGTTTGCTGAGAAGATCTGTGTTTTGATGAGAGCAATATAGGTACTAGAGTCAGACTTGGTTAAGTCCGAGCTCAGTGACTGTCGTGTGGCCCCTGGTTTAACCTCTCCCAGTCTCCACTGGCTCATCCATAAAACACGGATAATAACGTCCGCTTTGGAGGGGCTCTGGGAAGATGACGGGGGACAAGAGGGAATGTAGAGTGTCTGGCATTTTATAGGTGCTTGACCTGTGGTAGCTACAATAATTAATACTGGTGAATGCTTGTATCAATAATTTATGAGTAACTATAATAACAATTTGAGGAAGAGGCCTCCTGGGGGTATCCCAGGCAACTTCCCTCTTGCAGCCTTGGCTGCAGCATCCTCCACAGTGGAGCAGCCCCTGTGGTAAGAGCTGGGGGCCGTCCAGGGCCACTATTGAGCAGATCTCAGGAGAAAGGGTCTCCTTCGATCCAGTTACAACCTGCCTCTTTCTAACTCTCCTCACTAAGCCCGGAGCTACCGCAGGAGTCTCTGCATTCCGGCCTCCTGTGTAGCAGCGAACACCCTGATGGGAAACCATTTAAGAGTAGAGAGAGGGCAGGATGGAGAGGAAGCAGCATGCAAGGTGAGAGGAAGAGAGGAGGATGGGAGAGAGGAGGGCGGGAAAAGGCTGGACTCTTTAGAAGCCGGGAGCCACGGGAGGGGAGACAGAGACTGAGAGGGGCACCAGGGGAGAAAGATTTTCTATCAACAAAACAGCAGGGCAGATTCTGGCTGGTCTCTGCAAACATCTTCATCCGGTGCCCGAGGCCAGCTCTGAGCTCCTTTTAGCTCATTACTGGCAATTAGTGCTCTGGGCCCAGCCTAGGGGAGGGGGGCCCTCTCAGTTCTCACTCCCCTGGACACATACCACACACCATGAATCAAGTTGACAATTTTGCCCAGGCCTGCCCTCCTCGGCCTGTTCTGTGTGTGGAATGGAAGGCACGTGTCTGCGTAGATATGGAAGTACGTGTGTGCTGCCCATGACGACCCCAGAAATCAGGAGAAGGTGGAGAGTAGAAATGTATAAAAAACTATCCAAGGACAGATAATATACGTATACGTGCTGGGGACAGGCGTGAGAGTTGACGTGGGCTGTGTGTGGGAACCTGTGACTTCCCATAGGTTCCCATGGCTCTGTTCTCCCTTCTGGGATGGCTGGTGCTTGGGACTGGATTTTAGGGGAGAGGGGAGGAGAATTAGGTAGATCCCAGCATCCCTACCTTATATCTACTACAGAAGGGTTGTTGTGTAGAAATCCTGGGGCTCTGATAGAGGAAGCTAAGGACTCCCCAAGGAGGAGAATGGACATCAGGGAAGATGACTGTAATTGTCTCCACAAGTCCTTTTCTCTTCAGGCGCCTTAGCCCCTCAAGGACAAGAAAAAACACAATGGCAGCTATGAGCCACACGTCTTTCTAGGCTGGAGAGGTGGCTCAATGGTCAGGAGCACTGGCTGCTCTTCCAGAGAACTGGATTCAATTCCCAGCACCCACAAGGCAACTTGCAACTGTCTGTAACTCCGCTTCCAGGGGCTCTGACACCCTCACACAGACATACATTCAGGCAAAACCACTAATGCACATAAAATAAAAATAAAATAGTTTTAAAAGACTAAAAAAAAAAAATCTTTTTGGCTGTGATCATTACAAAAAAGGGGGAGGGGACAGAATGGGAATAATATCTTATTCAAACCAAATAACCAAGTCAGGCCATCTTTAGCACAGAGACATTTGCCATTTTTCCATGTTTGTTTGTTTCTTGTGAGGCAGGCTCTCATTCTGGCCCAGGCTAGTCTTCAACTCATGCCCATGCTGACATTACAGACATGAGCGTCTATGAGTCCCCACGCCTCACTTCCATTCCTGGTTCTCATGAGTGCCCCCTACCCCACAGGGTTTCTCTGTGAAGCCCTGGCTGTCCTGGAACTCCCTCTGTAGACCAGGCTGGCCTCGAACTCAGAAATCCACCTGCCTCTGCCTCCAAAGTGCTGGGATTAAAGGCGTGCCCACCATGGCCCGGGATCTGGGAGAGTTTGAGATGGGAATGGAGAAGAAGCTCAAGTGGGCAGGGAAGGAAGCGACTGGGAGAGGCCCCTGAGGGAGGGAGGCCCACCAGCTTGGTGCTTTGAAGGAGCATGGAAGACATGGGGAGAGCTGACTCGAGTGACCAGAATGTAGAACTGGAATTTCTAGGTGACCTTTCAGCACTCTGGCCCCATTCACCTTCAAACTGTCACTCTTCTCGGCTTCCCAGGCTTCCAGGGTCCTCTAGGTTTCCCCTGTGCTCTCACATCATCTCTAATATCCGCATCTCAGCCGCCCCCGACCCCCTCAGCTCACTGCCAAACCCAACATGTCCTCTTTCTCTCGACTCCCAGCCAGGAATGGGGACTAGGGAGAATTCAGGGAGTGGAGACTCTTGAGGGGCATGAGGCCTGAGCTGGCAGCATTTCCAGGCGAGAAAAGGAAGCAGGACCCTCCCAGTCCCCTCCCCTCCTCTTACCTCCTCCCAGCCCTCCCTCACGGGGCTACAGCGATTCCACTGTCTCAGGGCTTGAGGGTCTCGGGGCCCCTCGCTAATGTAAGGTTATTGTAATTGATATGAAGGTAATTGATAATGTGTTACGGTGAATAATGTCTTCAATTTTCTGCTAAATCCCATTTTTGTAGCCATCTGGGCTCCTCCAACTGCCCCCCTGGGACGCTGGGTAATAGAGAGTAATTATTCTCAAGTCATTTACTTTTTCAAAGTGTTTAGTGCTTATCTGTTTTACAATTAAAATGGAAACGACCCTGATTCACTCCCTTTCTTTTTTATTTAAATAGCACTCGCCCCCCCACCCCCCCAGCACACACTCTCAGTCGGTCACACACAACCACACTGGCACACACACAACCCTACACACACACACACACACACACACACACACACACACACAGTCTTCTTGGATGTGGCAACATGTCCACATTCAAAGACCCAAAAATACACAAATAATTTCTTTGTCGGACACACACAAAAACCACGCATAGGCTAGTCTTCATTCAGACAGAGACACAGCCTCAGTAGTACAGACGGACACTCTCCTTTGTCATTCCTTTGGGGTTTGTGGGTGCGTGGGGGACAGGCATTGTCAGAGGGAAGGGCAGGGACCACGGGTCATCCTCACTGTGGATGCGAGTGTGGAAGGTTTGGATGTGAAAGTGGTGTCCCTAGGTGCACACGAGTGTGTCTGTCTGAAGTGTTCAGAGCACGGGTTCATGTGAGGATAAAAAGTGTGTGCATTTGAAGCCAGATAGTGAGGACGCACTCACAGCTCTGCTCCTGTGTTCAGGCACGAGTCACTGGCTTGAATAGGTGTGTGTGGAGTGGGTGTTTCCCCCAAGCCTGCCTGGCCCCTTGCTCCGTTGGCCCAGGACCCCCCCCCACCCAATGCCGACGAGACCTGACCCACCTTTAACTGAGAGTGCCACGGAGAAATCGTTCCACGAGGGACCGCGACAGGCAAGCGGGAGGGGCTTGAGAGCTGAGAACAGCCCACTCCTGGTTGCTCCCATCTGTCCTTCCTGTCCCCAGGACCCTCTCTCTGACCCCCAATGAGTCTTCTATCAGTGCCTTACTGAGCTCTCCCTGAGCCCACCCCACCCCCCTACTGCTCAGTCCTCCAGCCTCCACCCATGCCTCACTAAACCCTGATCTGGGTTAGTAGGTGAGGACAAGAATTCTCCTCCGTGGCAGACTTCCTGCCCTGCCTAACCGTTCCTCAAAGGAGGAGCCCTCTTACTGGAGACATCACAGACAGCAAGGCGCTTGCCTGTAGGCACCAAAATGTACGGCCACACACAAACTCCAAACCCTTATTCTACCTGCAGAGACGTCTCCCAGTTGTCACCCAGGCCTATCTCAGGGAGGGCAAGTAGGTCATTGCACCTCACTAGGACACTTGATCACTTAGGTGACCTGCACAGTGCCAGTTCAGGACCTAGTTCCCACTGTCCACACGAGGACCCTGAGTCACAGAGTGGACGAGGATGGCCAGGAACTCCGCAGGGAGCCAAGCTGCGGGAGACCCAAGGGTCTCCCAGCACCTGCTGTCCCCAGCATCTCCAGCTCAAACTCTCAACCAACCCTCTACCCGTCCTGACTGAACTGGGGAAGAGCTGAACTGTGACTTCCAAGGCTAGGATCCTGGTAGACTGAACTAGAAAGCCCCCAGGTCCAGGGGAAAGCTGCCGTGGCTATGGCTTCGTTTTGGGGTTTTGCTGTTTTGGAACGCTTGAGGGGTGACATGTATGGGTGGTGAGTGCCTTTCTGTGTTCTCCCCTTCTCCTTCTGTGACTTGTGATTTCCTGTCTTGAATTCTGCCTCTCTGGAAGTCTTCCTACACTTCTCTTGATGTGGTCCTGATTTCTGGATATTGTCTTTCTCTGCTTCTTGTGGGCCAAGCTGTCAGTCCGTCCTTCTGTGAGTCATTCTGTCTGTCTGTCTGTCTGTCTGTGTTACTCCTTTTCCTTTCTCTGCCTGGCTCCGCAGATCCATCCCTGTCCTTTGGCCCCTCCTTGACTCCGGCCTCTCTCACACCTTCTTGGAAAAGTAAACATTTAATTTTTTTTTCTGTTAATAGATTTAATGTTCATTTGTTGGTAGCCCAGGGGCAGAAACGCGTGACATTTCAAATAATTGTTGTTTCAGGGGTATCCTCTGGAGGGAAATGCGGCAAAAGTGTGGAGAAGATTTAAGCAAATGACTGTGTCAGCTTCTATTTACTCCTGACAGGATCGCCAGGGGCACGGCTGCGAGATAACCATTAGCGCGGCCGCCGATAAAGCGGGAGGCTGCATTTCTAAAGGCTCCGCGGCCATTACGGGAAAGTTAGTGTGAAACATGTTAAATTATCCCCAAAGTGGAGCGAGCGGGGGAGCGGCGGGGCGGGGGGGGTGGGGGGGGAGCGCCGGGAGAGTTGCCGCGCCTGCGCCTCCGCGGGGCCCCGCAGCGGGATGCACCGAAGTGGGGTGGGGCTCCGTGCCGCGCCCTCGGAAGTCCACCAGGGGGCGGTCGCGGGCGGCGCGAGCCTCAGTCTGCCGGCTCGGAGGGGTGGGTGGGCGGGTGGGGTGGCTTCGCGAGCGCCGCCCTGCGGTAAGCGCAGTCCCTGCGTCTTCCCGCACCGGCCATTGGGGGGTCCAGTCCACTGTACCTTGCACCTTACAGCCCTGCTCCTCAGCCCTTCAGGCCACATCCCTCATTGCCTTCAATGGCCTGCGCTGAACTAGCCACCCAAGATGGGTCTCATGGAGTCACAAGAAAAAGATCTAATAATGGGGTGTTAGCCAAGCTCGGGACAGGTACGCTTCTGTTTTTGTAACGTCTTTATCAGTCCCTCTAACCCCTAAAGAACAAACCCTCATCAGACCAAAGGTTACATGTCTTCATTGCCTGCCCCACCCCCCCAATCTGTGCTATGGCCAGAAAGGTGAGTTCGCTAGATTTACCTCTTAGAGTCAGGCTAGTTCTAAAACCTGGGCCTCAGTTGCCTACCTAAGGTGCGGGAATAATGTGTGCCCCGTATATTTCACACTGTAAGAGTTAGTTAAAGCAACAAGGACCTGTAAAAGTGGCGGAAGAAACCCTTACACACAATGCAAGTGGCTAGTATTGGTTTTTGTTTGTTCCGACGCAGGTCTCGCTATGTCACTCTGGCTGTCCTAGAACTTGATGTCCTAGACCAGGCTGGCCTCAGACCCACAGAGATCCTCCTGTTTCTGCCGCCCAAGTGCTGGGATCGAAGCTATGGGTCACTACAGCCATCTTGGGAAGCATTGTTGTTAACATCAGACACAGTCACAGGGAACACACGAGCAGAAAGATTAGGGGAGGCTCCAAGGCCTGGGAGACAGGGCGGCAAACAGCTCTGTTGGGTTCAGGGCTCATCTTTCCACATCTCCTGGCTTTGCTACTATTAAACGCACTCGGGGGTAAATAAACCTCAAATAAACCTCTGCCTGAGAGCCTGGCAGAGAAAACAGTATTTCCAGGCTGTTCCCTGTGGAATGTACTTCAGTGACAGCACAGGTGGACCAGAGCACCAGGGGAGCCAGCCCCTGAGGCTCAGGTGGTGCCTGAGGAGGATGGGCCAAGGAGACAGAAAGAACATTCGTGTAAGGGAAAGAGGAAGCTACCTTTCCCCTGTGTGGTAAGGATGTCCTGCCTGACATCATGACAGCTGTAATCCGCACCAGCCTGAGCCACACGGTGTGATCCTGTCTCGAAAAAGAAAGAAAGGAAGAGAGAGAGAGAGAGAGAGAGAGAGAGAGAGCCAGGCAGTGGTGGTGCACACCTTTTAATCCCATTACTTGGGAGGCAGAGGCAGGTGGATCTCAGAGATAGAGGCTAGCCTAGTCTACAATAGTGAGTTTCAGGAAAGCTGGGGCTACACAGAGAAACCCTGTATCAAAAAAAAAAAAAGTAAGTAAATAAGTAAATAATCACAAATAAGTAAGTAAGTAAATAAATAATCTTTGAATGTATTAAGGTTGTGAATCATGTAAATTCTATTGGAACCCAATCCGCCGGACAATGGCAAGTTAGTGTCTTAAAAAGAGACAAAGGCAAAAGAGGAGAGATGAGAAAGACCTCACGCCATGGGTGTGTGGCCTTTGAGGAAGGTGGGTGAGAAGAGTCAGGACACATCGTGTCCTTGGGACACGGGAAAGAGGGTGGCCTGAACTTGATCCACAGGTACATTATTTTTACAGAATAAAATTAGGTCAGATAAGTGACTCCACCCTCTTCCATGCAAGTCTTTACAAAACCCTTAGTACATTACAAAAATAAGGAACATTTGTGCTTTTCATACAGACCTCCATCTCACTGGCTGCCCCGTCTGCTGTGACTAGAATCTGATGTCATATACTCTCCTTGTTATGGGGGATGGTCTCCTAGGCATTTCTAAGCTTTATTTTGTTCTATTCCCACAGTGGACACCACAGAGGCCACGCCTCCGGTGAGGCCACGCCTCCGGTGAGGCCACGCATCCAGTGAGGCCACGCCTCTGGCAATGGCTGGGTAGGTTTCACCACTTGTTTGCATTGTCCTGCTCTGGCTCTTGGGCTATCAGTGTAGACTTCTGATTTTTCCACCAGGGCAGGAGTCCACTGGGGCTACTGTAACAAAATGCCCTAGGCCAGGAAGCTTACTCACAATAGACATTTATTCCACACCATTCCAGAGGCTGAGAAGTCTGAGACCAAGGTGTGTGGGATGGGGGTGGAGTCTGGATGGGCCCTGCTTCCTTATACATAATCAGCTCACGTGAGAGGGGAGGCAAACAGGTCTTGGAACTTCTTTGATAAGGGTGCTAATCCAGCTGGGGCTGGGGGCAGTTCTGCCTTCACGACCTAACCACCCACCAAGGCCTCACCTCTACAAACTGTCACCTTTAGAGACAAAGGTTCCTTTGGGTGCATAGATTTTTTTGTTTGTTTGTTTTTTGAGACAGGGTTTCTCTGTGTAGCCCTGGCTGTCCTGGAACTCACTCTGTAGACTGAGTAGGCTGGCCTTGAACTCAGAGATCCACCTGCCTCTGCCTCCCAAGTGCTGGGATTAAAGGCGTGCGCCACCACTGCCCAGCTGGGTGCATGGATTTTAAGGAGACAAACATTAAGACTGTAACAACGGCCTGCCCTTGAAGCACATCTCCTTTGCAGACCTGAGGCAGACTGAGCCTTTATTTTTCCTGCCTTTCCCTCCCTCTCTTTTTATTTCTTTTTCTTCCTCCTTCTCTTCCTCTTCTTCCTCTTTTCTTTCTTCCTCCTCAGCCTTCACCTTTCTCTTTCTCCTCCTTCTTCCCTGACTCCTTGTCAGATCAATTGTTAGAATCGACTTGAAACAGAAGAGTCCCACTGAGGAGATGCAGTCCCTCCAGTGTCCAGGCAGCACTGAGCAGAAGCTAACACTCCCGTAAGAAGGACCACTCTGGAGAGCCGTGCAGTCCTTGGCTGCCAAATCACCCGGAGCCCCAAGGCTCTGAGGAGTTCGTCCCCAGAAGAAAATGCTTTCTGGTACTTTCAGGACGATCGCTTTAGTTGGATAAGTAAAATGTCATTCTGCTGGGCATGAACTGGGAACCCTTGCTAAGGAGTGGAGCACCAAGGGTGGAGGGGCCTAAGTCATGTTGTCTCCTGAATCCATGTCCCCCCTTCTACTTCTACACACACACACACACACACACACACACACACACACATACACACACACACGGGGGGGGGGAAGCCTTGGTGTTCTCAAAGGCTGACTTAGCATTACCTAGATGTATCTCTCTCTTTTATTATTATTATTTTTTTATTTTTATTTTGAAGACCAGGGTTTCTCCAAGTCACATCTTCTTCCTGTGGCTCAAAAGAAAAAAAAAAAGTGAGGCAAGTCGCCCTGGGTACGGGAAGGGGCAGTAACATCATCTGGAGAAGCCTGGAGGCGGGGTGTCACTATTAAATGTGCTGTTCTCCCGGCTCCTTCACGGGGAGGTTTTGTTCTAAATAGTCACTAAGTGGCTTGCTCCGTGCCAAGCGTCTTTGTTCCTATCTTCAGAGGCGATGCATGTTCACTGCAAAAGCAGAAAAACAAGCAAACAAACCCAGTGAACCTCAGAAATGAAGCCCACCACAGCCACCTAGTCGCTGTTGCCATTGAAAGACTATACCGAGCTCTTCTGCACTTACTGTTTGCTTGTTTTGAGATGAAGCCTCTCGTGGACCCGCTGTACCGCCAAGACTGGCCTTGAAGTTGTGATCCTCCTACCGCCGCCTCCCAAATCTGATGAGACTACAGGTGAGAGCCGCCACGCCTGGCTTCTCTCTGCCTTTAAATAAACATAAACACAAGTGTGAGACATACAGAGAGCCGAGCTCCGCGTTCTGTTCCCTTCAACCGTTTAATCAGTGGCACATCAGGAAACCGCTCTCGTTCCGCAAGTACAGAGCGATGGGATGTGTGATGTGAGCATTTCAGTGCTTCTATTCTGGGTCCCACTTCACCTGCTTAGCCAAATATGTGCAGGTTGCTTCCAGCTTTACACTGTAAATACCCCAAGACAAGCGTGTGTATGAGTGTGTGTGTGTGTGTGAGTGTGTGTGTAAGTGTGTGTATGAGACACTTACTTTTGCATTCATACAATTATCTCCTTAAGATAAATTCTTAGAAATGAAATTATGATATTTAAAAAAATATAACAAAATATACGTTTTTATATTTGGGCCCAAATTATCAAGCTGTCTTGAAAAGTGTCGTAGGACACTGTATTCCTGTCCACCCATCCAAGGAGGGAACTGCTGTCTTCTACACTTCACTTAAAGATAAAAAGGCAGCAGCAGGGCTGACTCTTCAGGCTAGTTGCTAGGTGACTCTGAGGGTCTCAGTGAGCCTCGCACACAAGTGTGACATACTTATGTCTGCGTTCTCTACATCAACGAAAGGGCTAACTGAAACCCTACATGAATATTCTCAGGGTGGGGGCACACCCCCTCCAGATCTTCCCCTCCCCCAGGGGGCGTCAGTGTAGGGAGTCCCTCTCCTTTAGCAGCAATGTCTTCAACCTTGTTGTGTGTTGCCCCCAACCCCCTCCCCCTACCCCTGTCTTGCCACTATTTTGGAGTCTCCTGGCCAGGGAGGAGGATATCCCACTAACCAGGATCACCTCTGGTCACCCAGCCTTTCCTCAGAAGAGACTCCTGTCACCACAGCTGAGAAGCATCCACTGTGGTGGAAATGGTGTGTAGGTCATCCCAGATCACAGAGATGCCACAAGTCTGTCAGAGGGTCCCTGGGGGGGGGAGCAGTTCACCTGAGGCCCAAGCTCTTCCTGAGGCCTACCTCACAGACTCCTCCACCTCCCCTCCATTTCCTCAGACCGCAGTTCCACACACATGTTCCCCCTCTCGACGTACCTTCACAGATAGTCCCACGCAGGCCCCTTCCTGCCACCAGCACACTCGGTTCCACGTCATCCAGTTGCTCTAATTTTCAAGGCCTTACACTCACATCTTAGACATCTTTCATTCATAGATTTTGATGCTTACACATACACACCTACATGAACATACCCACCCGCTCCCTTCTAGTGCCACACAGTCTCGTATGGATGCAGCCATCACCCTGAGGAAATGTGGTCACGAATCCCCCTGAGTCACCGCCTTTGTGTCTTTACAGTCATGCCTTCATAGCTTCAACTCCAGCATCCACAACCCCTTCTCAGGGCCTCTCAGAGTCTAAGACTTCAGTCATGGTCACGCCTCATCCTCTGACTCCTGAGCACATTTAGTTAAGCAGAGCCTCATGATGTCATCACACATCCATGCTACCCTCTCACTGTGAGTGCAGGACAGTTGACACCCTGAGAGGAAAAATGTCATTTGATGAAGATCACACAGCTGACCAAAAGTCAAGGGTAGTCAGTCGTACGTTTGAAGTCCAATTGCTCTCTTCTGCGGTAAGGCCTTTTCCTTCCAAGTCCCTGTGCCAATGCCCCACAATGGTTTGTAGAAAGACTTAAATAAATCAGGCAGTGCATGGGATGGGGGAGTGGGCAGGCACTCGGGCAACTGGCACAGGTAGGTGTACATTTGGAACACAAAAGAGCCAAGGTTAGAATACCAGAGTTCAGTTCCGGGGAGCCAATATCCTTTCCTGGCCTTCCTGGCTATGTATATACACATGGCATACACACACACACACACACACACACACACACAAGCACACATACACACAAGCACACACACAAACACACACACACACATACACACACACACACACACACACACACACACAAAATTAGATCTTAAAAAGCAAAAGAAACATCCAATCACTTGGGTGGCACCAGGACCCAGGGGAAACGCATCTGAAGCCCCGGACTAGAGTAACGACTGCCGTTCACTGGACACTTACTGTGCCCTTGGCACGCTGCCAGGGGCCCTCTGTCATCTCACTTAAGTTTTGTTTACAGTATGGTTTTGAGTCAGGGTGTCACTGTGTCGCCCTGTCTGTTCTGGAACTCACTGTGCAGACCATGCAGGCCTCAGACTTACAGAGATGTTCCTGCCTCTGCCACCTGAGTGCTGGGAGTGAGCATGTGTCACTATGCCCAGCATTTTTATAACATTTTAAAGTATGCTTAGTTCCTTGCCGTAGAAGGGACAAGTGAGGCCTGAATACGGCTTGTCCCTGACCCAAGTTGTCCAGCTGGTGAATTCTGAGGGTAAGATTATGTCCTGCTCTTAACACTAAGACCAGTTCCCCCACAGTAACAGAGGTTGCTAATACACCCTTACCCTATCCCAGACATCATACATTGTATGGTTTCCATAGCGTCTCACAGATTAAGAGACAGATGTGCCTGTGAATGGTCTCTTATTATTATGAGGAGGCAAATTTTTTCCCCCGAGACAGGGTTTCTCTGTGTAGCCCTGGATGTCCTAGAACTCACTCTGTAGATCAGGCTGGCCTCGAACTCAGAAATCCGCCTGCCTCTGCCTCCCAAGTGCTGGGATTAAAGGTGTGCGCCACCACTGCCTGGCTGGAGAGGGAGTTTTTGATTTCATGTCCGAGTTCAGCTACATTTCATAACCAGGTGAATCCTTCAGAGCAGGTAAATGGTTAGTGGGCCGTGCGCGCCCTTTTTGTTGACAAATTCATTTCAAATCAAGCTTCCTTGCCTGCTCCTCTGGAGCTCCTTGTGTCTGTCACCCCTGCACCACAGGCAGGGTGGCCCCTGCTGTGGCCACATTCACAGGTCCTCTCTTCCACACTAATAAGGCCACCGTGGTTTTGTCAATTAGCAAGAGCATTAGGGAGCAGAGCCAAAGTGCCTGGGCTCCAGTTCCATCCCCTACTAACTGTAAGGCCACGGGCAAATTGCTTTCTCTGCCTCAGTTCCTGCACTTGCTATGGTGGCATAGTAATTCCTCCCTCTCGGGGTCGCGGTGAGTTTAAAGGACTGGAATACACGTTATAGAAATTCTGGTGTCTCTGAGCCACTTAAGATGTGCTGCTCATGTGCTCACGGAGATACAACGCCAAGCAACTCAGTCAGTCACACCGACTTGTACACAGGCCATACTCTAGATGTGTGGACATCTTGCAGTGTGAGGCTCTCAAGGATGTTGAAAAGGAGGCTCTTAAGAAATCTTGAACTGAGCCGGGCGTTGGTGGCGCACGCCTTTAATCCCAGCACTTGGGAGGCAGAGGCAGGCGGATTTCTGAGTTCGAGGCCAGCCTGGTCTTCAGAGTGAGCTCCAGGACAGCCAGGACTACACAGAGAAACCCTGTCTCGAAAAACCAAAAAAAAAAAAAAAAAAAAAAAAAAAAAAAAAAGAAATCTTGAACTGGTCAAGTTCTCCACTCCTTTTGTGGTTTTTCAGATGTATGTGTAATATCCACATGTGTATACATGTTGGGAGGCATATGTGCACATGTGTGGAGCCCAGAGATGGACTCTGAGGGTCTTCATCAATCACTTTTGTGTCTTAGTTTGTTGTTGTTGTTGTTTGGGGTTTTTTTTTTTCTGAGACAGGGTTTCTCTGTCTCTGTAGCCCTGGCTATCCTGTAGCTCACTCTGTAGACCAGGCTGACCACGAACTCAGAAATCCACCTGCCTCTGCCTCCCAAGTGCTGGGATTAAAGGCGTGCGCCACTACCGCCCGACTGTGTCTTAATTTTGAACAGGGTCTTTTGCTGGACCTGGAGCTGATTGGCTAGAATGTCAGGCCAGACAAGCAAGCTCCAAGGCCCATCCCCACCCCCACCCCCGCCTCCCAGTCTCTCCCTTCTCAGCCCTGTGTTTACAGAGCTACCGCTGAGCCCAGCTTTGTGTGTGGGTGATCAGGGATCTAAACTCGTGTCTTCATGTCTGTATGACACAGCACTTGGCCCACTGAGCCATTTGCCCAGTTCCTAACAAGATTTCCCCCTGAAAAGGCTCACGTAGCCCAGGCTATCCTTGAGCTCCCATCATGTAGCCAAAGGGTTGACATTGAACTCTGATCCTCTTACTGCTCCCTACTGGGAGCTGGGAGTGTGTGCCAGTTTATGCTGTGCTGAGGACCAAGTCAACGATGCTTCCCAAGCATTCCTCCAACTGAACCACATCTCCAGCCCCCAACTTTTTTTGAAGTGGGGGTGGGGGGGAAGGACAAAGATTTCTTAGAAGCTCCAAGGTCACAATATTGTTATACTCACACACACTAAAATTAACAATAATTCTTTTATTATTGTTAATAATCAAATATCCTGTCCATATTTAAATTTTACTTATTTCCCTGTTGCATATATATTCATATAGATATATACCATATGTGGACATTGGCTTGTTGGAGTAAGAAACTAAATAAAGTCCATCCAATGATGGACACGCACACACACTTAAACATAAATACATAAAATCTAAAGAAGAAAGTAGATAATATGGATAAAGTGAAAACCTTACACTCCCCAACTGGAGCTCTTTAACCTTTCTGTCTCCATGTTCTCATCTTTAAAATGGGAATGTCTCCTTTCTCAGGGTGCTAAGGGAGTTAAATTAAACGGAGCTCGGAAGCTCTTAGGTCAGTGCGTGTCAGTCACCCGTGTTGTTTTTAGTCCTTTCCATCACGGGATGGGGCAAATTTGAAGACGCATCGGGTTGGAGCGCTTTCAGCACCCTGGACAGAGGCAGCACCCTCCCATAGGACTCCAGGCCTGGGAAGGAACCAGTGAGGCTGGTGAAAGGGAAGGAAACCTGGGATTTTCGGAATCAGCATAGCCTCGCTCTCCGTCTGGCGGAGACAATTACTCGGATACGCTCGAGCTGGTCTCCCCGAGACCCGGGGTCATTTCAGACCCGGGCCCGGATCCTTGGGCAACAAGACTGGCCAAGCAGAGACCTGGTGCCTCAGTCTCCCCGATTGCAGACCAACTCGCAGGAAGACTACAGTGCCTCCCTTCTAAGGAGCTCTCAGAGCTCCCCCTCCCTCCCCCACGCACGCGCTGCCCTCCGGAGTTGGGGTGGTGGCTTGGGGGTGGGGAGAGCGGCCTCCGGAAGCAGGCTCAGAGCACAATTAGCAGGAAGCTGAGTCGCCCGCGAAGGCTGATTTAATTAGGTGACACGGTGCCAGGCAGGGATTGGGAGGGGGGAGGGAAGCGGGGGAGGGGGGAGGGGAGAGCAGGGTCAAAACATTTTGTAAAAATCTGTTTCACAAACGCTGCTGCTCCCCTCGGGCCAGAGAGAGATTAGGCGTCTTTGGTGTCGATCAAGGCTGGCTGGCAAGAGCTGGCCGCAGGGCAAGGCCAGTGCTTTCTTCTTATCCGCGGCTCTATTGTTAGTCCCCAAGACCATCGCTCCTCTGGGATGCTGGTTGGGACAAGGTGGGGAGGCAGTGATGACCTAGGAAAGAAACCTCGTGAGGCAGAAAACACATCTGCGCGCGAGCGCGCGCGCACACACACACACACACACACACACACGAGTATTAATAATTTGGGAAGATCCACTTCTCAATTTAGCTACCATTGGCTGAGCAGAGACTCGAATGCCTGGTCCCTATTATTTACTTATACTCTGTGCCTCAGTTTCCTCACTCCTAAACCAGGAAGGACCCTTTAGGAGTTCGTGTGCAGAACGACGACGTCACGGGTGTGCAGTGGCAGGTGCTAGTCTGTTACTGTAAGCATTAGATACCAGGTGAACTGAGACCTCTGGTGCCAAATCCCACGACAGTGCCTGTGGATGTAGAGGCTTACAGTACTTCAGTAGCTGACCTGGTCAGGGGCAGGTGTGGGACCTGCCCTCGGGGCTGTTTGGTGTTGAAGCCGGTGTCATTCTGACACCTCAATTCCGAGCTGCTTGGATTCCCAGGAGACCTCATCTCAGGTGATCTCATTGGACCCACCACCAACTCTCATGCTTTGCTCCATCCATGTCTGGTTCAACCACACTTCTGGCACACACACACACACACACACACACACACACACGTTTGTGTAGTAGTGAGCCAAACAAAGTCTACAGTGCACACACATATGTCATGGGAACACCTTCCTATGGAGAGAGGCTCTAGATCACCGGTTTGCTCAGAAGTTATGCAATCCACACTCCTGTGCCAATCCGCCATTGGTCACATGCAAAGCACCCCTAAGAAAGCTACACACAGCATCACACATCTACAGATACACAAAACGTAACACTCTCATACAAATACACCGAAGTTAGTAAGATTGGAGCCATCGCATACGCGCAAAGACTGAAGGTTTGGCTTTGCAAGCACACAGAGGGGCAGTCAATCAGCATCCACAATGCCACACCCCATCTCATGGACAGACAGACATACGCATTAAAACACATGACACTCTCCCACTTGAGAGATGTGACTAGGTATAGATGGTACAGAAAAAAATGAATCCAAACCAGCTTACAGTTCACATATGTCCTAGACACACCCACACAGACCAGTGGACAGAGGGAACCTTAATCTCATGGGCTCACACTCATATGCACACAGACAGCCTCAGACCTTCTGGGAAACTGGCTTCTACCCAAGAGCTTCCTGCCTCCCAACGTCTTCAGGGCATGGGAGTCATTGACCCCACTCACACCCTCTTCCAGCTGAGTCCAGGGCAGCAGGACTCGGTCCTCCAGCAGACATGTGCAGGTGGTCCTGTTTATAAGGATGCCCTCTGCACCATCGCTGCCAGTCCAAGCAGGGGCCAGCCAGTGCGACCTGGTCGCCTCCTCCCATCTCCCCCAAATCATGCACGTTACCCCTCAGCCTCAGGCACTAGCTCTCCAGAAAGAGGCACAGAGATTGATCGCATCCTTGTTCCTTAAGCCTCTGCCCCACCTGTTGTCACCTACCTGTGCAGGTGGTCTGTCTCAGCAGCTCAAAGCTCCAGCCTTGGCCGGTCCCCGAAAGGCAAGAAGGTGGAGCCTGGTCCATCCTCTGTACACCCCCCCTCCCCACCCAATTTCCAGCTCCCTCTGCAGCTGCCCCCTCCAGCTCCAGGCCCCCTGGGCAGACCCCTCCCTCTCAGCTGCCTGCCGGCCCAGCACAGCGTCTCTTCTCTGAAAACCAGACTAGGGACTTGGGGGGGAAGGGGGGAGGATCCCAAGAGAGGAAGTGGCATCTGACGCCCCAGCACCAAACCTGGGGGGCTGCAGGGGGGGAAGGGAGGAGCAGGGAGGCTTCTCATTGTGTGAGGGAAATTTTATTTTTAACAGATGCTAAGGCAGATGGCGCAGAATTAACAGAAAATGGGAGAGGAAAGAGAGGAAGAACATTACTGACTCCGGAGAGAGTGGACATTAAAAAAATAAAGAATAAGGGAATGAAAACAAGTTTAAGTGCTCTCTCCGGGGGGGAGGGGGAGGGGGGAGGGGAGCTGAGAGGCAGAGAGGGACAGAGCAGCGTGGCGATAACCAGAGGCGTGAAATTACAAAAGTAAAATTTGTGGGACTCGGGAGGGGCCGAGAAGGCCCCGGTTTCATTGCAAAACTCACTCAGAAATTACTGATGTGATGTTTGAGCTTTTATCATTAATAATAATTCGAGAGGGGTGGGGGAGACAAAAGGACTCCTGGGCTGGGGGGGGGAAGCCTCTGAGGCACCAAAAGAAAAGAGGTTTGAGCTGTCACTGAAACAGGAAAGGGAAAGAGAAAGAGAGAAAACTCGGGGACACAGGCGGAGACGCCAGGAATAAAAGAATAAATCGGAATCAAGAAAAGAGCAAACACAGGGGACAGGGAGAAGGGAGGCCGCACAAAGGGGTGAAGCAGAAGGGGCCGGGACAGAAGGACGCTGTTCAGAGGGACAGAGACAAAGAGCGGAAGGAGGGGGTAGAGAACCGGGTCAGAACCAGAGAGGAGCGGGGCATGTGGGCACACTCACGGGGCAAGGAGTGGCCGGAGTGGCCGAAGTCAGGGGCCGAAGGAAATGTGGAACAGGGAAAGAGACCAGCAAGGGCCAGGGGCCAGACAGAGACACGGACAAAGGAAAGGAGACAGGAAGTGAGAGAGACAGCCGGGGGAAACCAGAAAGAGACTCCACAGAAAGAACAAAAACTAAGGCTTTGAGACACAAAGAGGGTTGAAGAGAGGCAGACAGACGGCTCGAGGCACTCAGTGAGATGAGAAAGGAGGTGAGACTCGGAAAAGGAAAGGGGGCTGAGCAGAGTTGCAGAGAGGCTGTGGGGGAGACAACAGGGAAGGGAGGGATGGATGGGAGACAAAGAGGAGCGGCCGTTTATCTCTCCTCCCAAATTAATTGAGGCTACATCAGCCTGAGCCACTAAAACGGAGCGATTATGAATGGGTTAGTCACAGGTGGAGTTAAAGGCCTTCAGAGGGATATTAGCCAAAATTGAGTGGCTTTTAATTTCTTTCTAACGAGAGACTGTGGCTGGGGAACCAGGCACCGCCTCCGCTCAGCTCTCCTGCTAAACACGGCGTGGGGGCAGCCTGGGCCACTCGCCACCTGACCTGTGTGGCACAGGCAGCCAAGTGGAAATGGCCGTGTCTCGAACACGCCTGCAACATGCCTGTGACATGCCTGCCACACGCCTGCAACAACAGCAAGAGCCAAAAAAAGGGGGAAAGGGACCAAGACATCCCTGGAAATAGCCAGGCCGGGGAAGTACCTAGGGGCAGGGGCAGGGGCTGAACAGGAGATGATTAAGAGAAAGGGTGAGGTAAGGCTGGCCCAGAAAGGCCCTCCCATGGCTACAGGATTTCCCCCATCACCCCGATACCATTTTTTAAAAAGGCACCATGGTCTTCTGCACTTGAAAGTACTATTGCTATCTTCCCTGCCTAATAAAGACACCATGAACTCTGGGAACAGGATGATGACGTGGTGAGTGCTGAAATATGTAACTTTTTCAACTACCCCCGCAGCTCAATGCCAGGCACTTTCTGGCTGAACTTTCGGGTTCTACATCTATAAAACGAGGGAGTCGAGGTCTCACATCGTCTTCAACACTAAAGGGCTCTAAAGGACCCTTCCTTATCTGGGGGGACTCCACTGATGTTCACGGGACACGTAGAATAAGACATGTGATGCGGGGGACACCTGCGGCCGCTTGAAAAAGGGACAAAGGGTCAGTGGTCCAGAATAAGTGCAGTGACATCTCAGGCAATAGGTAAGTGGGTGACAAATGCGGAGGTGGCTGGCCTGGAGAGGGAGGGCTAATGGGGGCCAGAGAGGCAGCGGTCAACGGGATCCTGTGGAGCCCAGCGAGAGAATAACCTGGGGTGACTCACGAACAGTGGATAAAATAAAAGGTGGTGGGCTGGAGAGATGGCTCAGTGGTTAAGAGCACCGACTGCTCTTCCGAAGGTCCTGAGTTCAAATCCCAGCAACCCACATGGTGCCTCACAGCCATCCATAATGAGATAGATCTGATGTCCTCTTCTGGTGTGTCTGAAGACAGCAACAGTGTACTTAGATATAATAATAAATAAATCTTTAAATAAATAAATAAATACAAGGTAGTGGCCATTTCTATTGTGGATAGCAAGAACAAAGGAAGAAGTGGTACCTGGGCTGGAACGGGCCCTCCGTGGACATACGATGGGCAAAGGGAGGAAAGACAGTGTGGAGCACGGCTGTGTCCACGCAGGGTGGCGAGGGTTGGAGGAGAGCACGAAACTCCATGTTTCATAAACACTGAGCACCACAGGAAGGCATTTGGGAAATCTAATGTATTCGGGTAAAGATGGAAGGGGCAAGGGGACCATATGGGGACAAGGGACAGGGGTGGTGACCCCGTATGAAGAGGCCAGGGACAAAGTGGAAGAGGAAAGGCCTGGGTAACTTAACGTGGGCAGAAGGGGGGCAACCACGAGAAGACCTTCCTGAGGGTATCAAGGTCATGACGGAGGGCTGGAAGAACACGCATGCGCACAACTCCTACATCCTCAGAGTCAAGTTAGACGGCGGCGGAGATGAACATCGGGGTGTTGGCTTCTACCCAAGAGCAGAAAGATGATGAGGGAACCAGAGTGCATCCATTTAAGTGTCTAGGTGGTCCAACTGCCTTTTCTTAGCCACT
Organism: Apodemus agrarius; assembly: GCA_964023405.1. Classification (NCBI taxonomy): domain Eukaryota; kingdom Metazoa; phylum Chordata; class Mammalia; order Rodentia; family Muridae; genus Apodemus; species Apodemus agrarius. The sequence continues at coordinate 183,615,251 of OZ030005.1, forward strand.
AACGAGTTTCCAGATCCAGACCAACGTACTCTCTCTGAACTTGAGTGTGTTCAACCCATGACACGCTCGAGCGTTGGCTGGCCTCAAGTCGAGCCTTCCTCTAGCTCTGTGATTCTATACTCAGAGACAAAGCCGGGAGCAGAGACACGGAGCCCGGGCGAGGTGGTGGTAATTCTCCCTATCCTCCTGTCCCCAGAGCCAACAGCTGCGACCCCTCCCCGTGGCAACTCTATTAACACTCAATTAGGGGGCCTGATGGGCCTGAGCCCTGGAGGACCTCTCCTGCCATATACACAGCCAGGCCCCCAGTCAGGAGCTGGTCTGATGAACCCATGGGGAGCAGGCTTCACTCAAATTTATAGCTAACTCCAGGGGCAGCCCAACAGCCCCCGCCCCCTCCCCTCTCTCCTTCCTCCCGGGGCAGAGCCCATAGGGCTGGGATGGATGGAGGGGTCTGGAGCGAGGATGCTGGAGGATGAGGGGAAGATGGGAACGCGCCGGCCGGTGGACAGTGCCCATGGCTAACAGGCGCAGAGATGAAAGGGAGAGGGGGCCGCGGAGCAGAGGAAGTGGGAGGGGAGACTCAAGGAAGAGCCGTGAGAGAGAGAGTGTGAGAGAGAAAAATGACAGGCCCTGAATATTGGGCGCCCTCACTTTAAATCAAGATAAAAGACTGAACTGGAAAATGAGAGTCCGGAGAAGCCCCGGACGGCTCGGGGCGCTAATGGAAACACATGGCTGCCGGCTGCGGGCTTGTCAGCTTCCCCCGGCGCTGCCATTCCCGTCTGATAATCCGGCCTGCCATAAAATTAGACTAGCAAATACCTCCTGACAAAGATGCATGCCTCTCTCTATTGTGCCATCATAAAAAAAACTCCGCTGGTGACTCGGGGAGCCGCAAACTTCAATTTAAATTTACAGTGCTGCGGAAGGAAAGTGATATGCACTCAAAAATTTTAATAACCTATTAAGTTACGACTTCAATTTCATTTTATGAATATTTTCCTTGGGGAGCACGGCTATCACAGAGAAAGATAGAAATTTAAAAAAGATAAATAGTGCCATTAATCTCCAACATTTCTCTTCCATTATCCTTGAAAATTAGGAGTTATTTTTGTTCAGATCTTCATGTAATTAGCTCCCTCCACTTGATTCACTAGCCAGAAAATGACCATGTTCAGAAAATTAAAAATTTGTCATTAAGTGGAATTTAACATAATATCATTTATCTTTATCTATTCCCCAGCTGACAGCAGGAAGCCTTGGCTGCCACACCGGCTGGTGTGTCAGAGTGGGGAGGGACTGCTGGGGAGAGACACTGGGAGAGACAGAGATAGAGACCGAGGGAGGGAGAGGAGGCCAGCCCGGAGGTGACCAGACAGCAGCGAGGGAAGGAAGGAGGAGGCCAGGGGAAGAGCTCCAGCGACTGGGGCAGCAGAAGAGGCGGAGACTGTTGTTGTCAGGCCAGGGCCTGACAGTGGGGCTGATGGGAGGAGCTGGGGGTTGAGAGGGAAGAGTAGGGGGTGCATCAGTAGCAGTAGCGGGTACCCAAGTAGGAAGGTGGCTGGCTAGTGGAGCTGGGGTAAAGAAGTGACTTGGAAAGGCAGGATCTACCCAGAGGAAGGAACCTTCCAGAATATGAGGCTGGGATGGGCTAGGGGAACTCAGGATTGTGGATCCACTCAGCCAGAGGGAACCGGATGTCATCATCCTGACCCTGACCTGTCTGGCTTCAGGGAGGCAAGAGACAGTCTAACAGTCAGAGGGGAGGTGAGCAAGCTATGGGGACAGGGACCAGAGAGGAAACAGGGCAGCTAGCAGGCGTTGAGTCTAAGAAAGACGGAGAAAAGTGGGATGGACAAACAGACAAGATAGACAGGCAGGCAGGTGAGCTCCATTAGTGACTCAGACTCAGGAAGGCCCCACGCTCAAGGTGCCACCACTTGCAAGGCCTTGAACTTCTCTCAGGGTTGCGTGGCTGCATCTGGCCTCCCTCCTAAAAAAGGCTCCACCTCGGCATTCCCCTTCCCGGGAGTCAAAAATTATCCACTGAACTACTCGGTCTTCATCCTGGCCAGGGAGAGCTATGGCTGGGCCTGAGAGACTGAGAACTAGATAAAAGGATTAAACAGCGACACATTAGTGAGAGATTTAGAGTGTAATAAACCCATTTCATAATAATATGTGCGTTGGGGCCAGTGATTCATCATCACAAGAGCCTGTCCACCGTGGGAACCTTGACCTGCAGGGGAGGAACCTGGACAGGTGGTAGAAGATTTTCTATAGGGTCTCAGGGTATGGGTGGGAGGCACACACTGTCCTCCAGGGCCCAAAGGGGGACATCAGGATGCTGTCAGCTCAAGTTGCTCCAGGGACCAATCAGAAGGGACTTCTCACAGAGGCTAGGCTACAGAAGAAGTCTGAGACGCCCCCCCTCCGCCACACACACACACACACACACACACACACACACACACGCAAGCACACACATCATAACCAAGCCCACATCCTCCACAGGAAGATAGGAGTGAGCCTCAAAGTCTATACCCCACAGACAGGACCCAACTAGCTAAAGCCTCTCCGATTAGCTTACTGTTCCTTCCTGCTAAGATGCTCTCCTACCCCATTCTCCAGCTGTCCTGCCTCTGCAGAGTCCTCCTGGAGCCCCCTGCCTTATCTGTGTCCTTCCGGAGCCCTGCGGCTCTTTCTGGAAGTGCCTGGCTTCAGAGACATATTCTAAACTGAACTCCAGTTTTGACACTACAGAGTTGATCTTGGCAAGTCACTTCAGCCCCACCCCCACCGCACCCCACCCTCACCCAGGAACATCAGTTTTTCATCTGTCAAATCTAGGCAATTAAGGCTGCCTCGTAGGATTAGTGTAGGGATGGTCTTAGATGGCAGTTTTGGTATTATTACATAAAGCAGAAAGTAATATTGTTACCATACCTTTGCCTGTGGTTCCTCCAGTCTCAAGCTATACTAAGGTGCAGTGACGCTGCTCCCCGACTGCACTGAACTTGTTCAGGGGTCCTCAGGGGTCCTTACCCATTCTATGGTTATTTAATCTGCCCCCTCAGTGGGGGCAGAGGAAAACACTTCCTGTTGTTTCTTTGACTGGGGAAAACAGCACCCATATCTAAAACAGGGGTTCTGGAAGAGGCTTGGCGAGATTGGGGCAGATCCTTCAGGGATCAGTCCTCAGCCGAGAAAGGTTGCAAGGTGAAGAAACCCATATCTGGTGAGAGCAAACAGCGACTGTTTCCTATGAGAAGGAAACTTTGTGGGGAGTTTTGGGCTCAAGTTGGTGACAGACCAGGTGGCCCAGAGGGTATGGAGAAGGAGAGGTGAGAGAATCAGAACTTCAGGGCCCACCCACACCCACAGGACCCCTGGCTTCCTCCACTGCTCCCCCACCCTAATCCCAAACCAGAGGCTCCATCCGTGTCTGCCAGAACTTACCCTTCCTGCTCTCACCCAGGAGCGCCCCGTGGGCAGGACCTCCGGTCTACCCACAATGCAATGGTTTCTCCTCTCCTATATATTTTTTTGCGGTGTCTGGTTCATTCAACCCTACCGGATGGAGCATCAAACTCTGACTAATGTCTGGGGGACTCAGGAAAGAATCAAGACCTTCCAGATTCCCCAACTTCCTCCCCATCCCCACACCACACATACACAAAACAGATGCAAAACTACCTCTCTGCTGTTAGGATTCTGTCTAAGCTCCACCCCACAGTTACCTGGCAACAGCCAGGTAGGCCTGGCCCACTATAAAAGGGGCTGCTTGCCCCTCCTCTCTCTCTTACTCTCTTGTCTCTCTCTCTCTCTCTCTCTCTCTCTCTCTCTCTCTCTCTCTCTCTCTCTCTCTCTCTCTCCTCTTGCCCTCTTGGGCCCTTCTCTCTCTCCTCCCCTCCCCCCTCCATGTGTCATGACCAGCCTCTATTTCTCTACTCTCTCCTTCTCTCTGCCTTTCTCTGCCTCTACTACCCCCTTAACTCCCCTCTCCATGCCCTAAATAAACTCTATTCTATACTATACTGTCCTGGTCCCTCAGGGGGAAGGGGTGCCTCAGCATGGGCCCACCGAGGCACCCCCACCTCCCCCCACATTCCACAGAACATATTCTTCCTCTTTTTATGATCACAACATTGGTGCCATACCATGACCACGTGGAGAGAGGGGGGAAGGGAAGGGGGAATGGAAGAGCCCAAGAGAGCAAGAGAGGGAAGAGAGTAAGAGAATAAGAGAGAGAGGAGGGGCAAGAAGCCCCTTTCATAGTGGGCCAGACCTACCTGGCTGTTGCCAGGTAACTGTGGGGTGGAGTTTAGACAGAATCTTAACACCTGCTGCCTGTCTGCCAGAGCTTGGGCGAGGAGACCTTCTTGTGTTTGTTACAAGTCTATCAAACTCCACAACAGATACCTGTGCCCAAAGTAGTGTGTGTGGCTGAGTTTTCTATGAGTAATCCTGGGGTACCGGAGGGAGAGGGACAACTCTCTGATCTCTTCAAGCAGCAGGGTCAGGAAAATGATTGAGAATGCAAGAGCTAACTTGAGCTGGGTGGGCAATACTCCAACAGGTGGAGCCCGGGAGACTGGCTGGACCAAATGAGACTGCCACATGAGCAGAGGGTCAGAGGAGGAAGCCAGGGTCCAAGAGCATCTACTCTGTACCAAGAGTGCACTGGAAGCTTGTTGTGTTTTGTCTTCTCTGTAGTCCTTCCCAACATCCTGAGAAGCAGACGCTATTATCCACATAGAGAAGATCTCCACAGAGAAATGAGATCTCAGAAGGACCGGAGGCTGCCCTTGAACCCAGAACTGATTGCCTCTAAAAGCCATGCTCCTTCCTAGAACTCAGGAGTGCGGATCGGGACTGTTGAGTTTGAGATCTGCTACGTGGTGAGTTTCAGGTCAGCCTGGGAGACATAATAAGGCTTTGTCTCAAAACAACATGAGGCAGGACTGGTGCGATACAGCTCAGTCATGACGCCTGCCGCCAAGCCTGATGTCCGGAACTTGATCTCTCGAACCCATGATGTGGGAGAAGGAGAGAGCCAGTTTCCACACCTTCCCACACATCGTCTTCTCAGGATACACATGATCCTTTATTTCATTATCTTCTCTCCCCATCTCAGCCTTGAGAGTATTCCTTCCAGGACCTTCCACCTGGACCCTGAGTCCGATTTTACCCTTCCCTCCCTATCAAACACCCATTCCACTGTCAACCCTCAGACCTCTCCCTCGAACCACCTCTCCCTCCTAAGTTCTCTGCCTTCACTCCACCAGAAGCATCCTCATCAATGGCTTCCAATGGCCAAGCAGTGGTGGCACCTGCCTTTATCCCATCAGGCGGGGAGAGTCAAGGGAGACAGATCTCTGTGGGTTGGAGGTGTGATGGTTTGTATGTGCTTGGCCCAGGGAGTGGTAGGTACTGTTGGGAGGTGTGGCCTTGTTGGAGTAGGTGTGGCCTTGTGGGTGTGGGACTTAATACCCGTATCCTAGCTGCCTTCAGATGAAGATGTAGAACTCTCACCTGGATGTTGCTGTGCTCCTGCCTTGATGATAATGGACTGAACCTCTGAACCTGGAAGCCAGCCCCGATTAAATGTTGTCCTTGTAAGAGTTGCCTTGGTCATGGTGTCTGTTCACAGCAGTAAAACCCTAAGACAGGAGGCCATCCTGGTCTACAACATGAGTTCCAAGACAGCCAAGGCTACACAGAGAAGCCCTGTCTCAAAACTAAACAAACAAACAAACACAATTTAAAAGAAAAAGGTTCCAATAGAGGGGATTAAGATGAAGAGATGGCGCAGCAGTTAAGACCACCTGCTGCTCTTGAAGAGGACCCAGGTACCAGGTACCGTATCCCGTATTCACACTGGGTGCCCACAGGTGCTTAGAACTCCACTTCGAGGGCATCTAAAGCTCTCTTCTGGCCTCCACAGGCACCTGCGCCACTTGGGTGCACATAAACTTAGGCAGGCACACATACTCACAATAAATAAGTAAATAAATATTATTTTAGATTTCCTATAGAGGAGGCAGCAAGATGGCCCAGCAGGGAAAAGCGCTTGCCAGGCACGCCTGAGGACCAGAGTTCAGTTCTCCAAATCACAGTGGAAGAAGAAGAAGAAGGCCCCAAACTTGTCTCCTGATATCTTTGTCATGCACGTGTGCACAGGAGGACAGACACACACACACACACACACACACACAGAGAGAGAGAGAGAGAGAGAGAGAGAGAGAGAGAGAGAGAGAAAGAGGGGGGAGAGAGAGAATAACAACAAAGTGTCTTGTTTTTAATGGCAAACGATTTCCAGCGACCTCTTGCAGGCTCTCAGTCCAGCCCCTTTGATTACTAGCTTAGCAAATACGCTTTGGCGTCATTGTCTGCCAAAAGAAAGTGGCACAGTACCCACCTGTAACTAGATGATGTACGTAAGAGCCTGGTGTACAACGAGCAGGTCTTAAATTGCTGTTAGTTTTATTTTGTTTTGTTTTGTGTGGTTTTTTATTTTGATTTTTGTTTGGTTTTGCTTTTGCTTTTTTGTTTTTTTGTTTTTTTTTTTTTGGCGCGGGGGGGGGGTTGCTTTATTTATTTTGAGACAGAGTTTCTCAGTGCAGCCCTGGCTGTCCTGGAAATCACATGATAAACCAGGCTGGCCTCGAACTCAGAGATCTGCCTGCCTCTGCGTCCCAAGGGGCGGGACTAAAGGGGTGCATCACTATGCCCACCTAATTTCACATTTAGCGTGTGTGCAAACCCATGAACACAATCGTGCCTCGCTGTATGTGTAGGGGGTCAGAGGTCAAAGTGCAGGCAGGAATTGCTTCTCTCCTTCCACCATGTGGGTTCTACAGGTTAAACCCCAGCCATTGGGTCCCACGGCAAGCACTTTATCCAGTGAACAGTCCCGCCAGTGAACAATGCTTCATAGTAAAAGGCTATGCTCATAGAAACGTATCCATTCCATTTCATCTCGTTAGAGGTCACATGGTAAACATGTGCTTGTTGCCAGTCTGATCTACACAGTGAGTAGGACAGCCAGCACTCTATTACACAGAGAAACCCTGCCTCAAATAAACCCAAGAAAACAAAACGAAAACGAACAAAAAACTAAAACACTAAAAGCTCAACATCATTCCTAAATTGGAAACGGTTGAGCTGTCGCCTGAACTAGGATCATAGTCCTAACTGTGGTGCCATCAGCAAACATGTTAAGACTTTGGACCTTAGTTGCCTCATAAATTAGACATATACACATGTGAGTAGGAACTGTGTTCAGCAGATCTGGTGAACGACTGTCTTAAATAAAGGGACATAGGAGACATGCCTGGTGCCTGGCATGCTGCCTCACACCTATAATCCCAGCCCCTGGGGGCAGAGGCAGGACTGAACTGCACAGTGAGGGAAAGAAAAGGGAGAAAGGAAACGTGGCGGGAAGGAGGGAAACCTCGTACTACCTGGCAGAAAGCTGGCATCACCAAAAGCTAAACTGCCTGACTGTGTTACTACCGGAACTATTTCACCCTAGGAACAACCCTAGAAGGCGAAAAGTACCACTAATCTCACTTACAGATGAGGACCCAGGGGCTTAGGAAAGTTAAGCATCTTGCCATAGTGTCTCGGTTAGGGTTTTACTGCTGTGAACAGACACCATGACCAAGGCAACTCTTACAAAGGACGACATTTAATTGGAGCTGGCTTACTGGTTCTGAGGTTCAGTCCATTATCATCAAGGTTGAAGCGTGGCAGATTCTAGGCAGACCTGGTGCTGCTGTGGGAGCTAAGAGTCTCGTTCAGAAGGTAAACAGAAGAAAACTAGATTCTGGGCAGCTAGGAGTAGGGTCTCAAGGCCCAGCAGCACAGTGACACACTTCCTCTGACAACAAGGCCATACCTCTTTATAATGCCTTTCCCTGGGCCAAGCATATTCAAACACATGAATCTTGGGGCGGGGGTGGGGAGGGGCTCAAACCTGCTCAAACAACTACACATAGGTGAAAACCCATAAGCCACAAAGTTGGATTTGGGGTTCAGGCATCCCAACCCTAAAGCCTGCACTCTGAAAAATACTGTGCACTTCCAAGGTAGCAGGAAAGTTCTAAGTCCTCTTACATTGTGTGCGGAGCGGTGTTTGTTTGTTCCCATCTCATTATGTATGAAGCCCAGGCTGTGACCTGGAGACGTGGGGCTAGCAAGGACACAAACTCCCTGATACCCTTATAAGGAGGAGCAGGGCCTGCCCACACCTTGACTCGAACACAGTGAGAATAACTTCAGACAGAAGGGTAAGACATTGAATGTCGTTGTTTTAAGCCCCCGGGCTTGTGGTGACTTATTACAGCAGCAACAGAACAAACACTAAAGCACAGATCCTCTCCTTCTTGAAGGAGGCTGGAGCCCTTCCTCAGCCACCATGGGTAAGTATGACCTAGGACTCTGAGTCTTCTTGCTTTAGCCTCTCAAACGTAGGATTATCTGCGCATGATACCAAATCTGGCTACACTGCTCTAGTTTATGCACTAGTTTATGGAATTCACACACCAACTGTAGCAGCTTGCACATTCTGCAAGATGCGTGCATCACGACTTTGGGGTGTCTATTCCCCGTGAATCTGTCTGGCCAGTGAGATGCCATGGAAGTGTCACAGAGCGGGGTTAGGACGTGAGAGGCTTCTTGGCTTTGTAAAGCAGTGGCGGTATACAGAGACCTGAAGCTGAGAAGCTGGCAGAGGGAGAGAGGCTGCAGGGAGGGGAACTGAGGCTCTCCAGCCAGCCGCCAGTACCAAGCGCCGGACGTGGATGTGAGACCACGCTAGTTGTTCAACCCGTGGCTGAATCTCTAACTAAATGCAGCTGTCTGAACATCCAGCACCACCCAGAGCAGAAGAAATGCCCAGCCCAGCCCCCACACACAAGCTATCAAAACTTTTTTTTAAAAAAAATCATTGTTCTGCCGGGCGGTGGTGGCGCACGCCTTTAATCCCAGCACTTGGGAGGCAGAGGCAGGCGGATTTCTGAGTTCGAGGCCAGCCTGGTCTACAAAGTGAGTTCCAGGACAGCCAGGGCTACACAGAGAAACCCTGTCTCGAAAAAAAAAAAATCATTGTTCTGTTGGGCCATAATTAATGCCTGTGGACTAGAAGTTTGAAGTTATTCTCACTGTGTTAGAGTCAAAGTGTGGCATGGCCTGCTCCTCCTCACAAGGGTATCAGGGAGTTTGTGTCCTTGGTAGTCCCACGTCTGAAGGCTGCCCTCATTCTCCAGGTCACAGCCCTGTGTCACCTTGCTTTTGATTCGACACTGTTGCTTCCTGTCATAAAGGGCATTTGCTTGTGCTGCATACATTCAGATCATCCTGGAGAATCCACTGGTCTCAAGATCACTAAGGTAATTATCGTCACAAAGTCCCTTTTTACCAAGTTCGGCAATATAGTCTCTAGTCCCAAGAATAAGGGCACGGACATCTCTGAAGGGCCTTTTTTCTCTAACTAGTGGTTGCTCGTGTGGCCCTCGGAGTCAGAAGAACTCAGTTCTTTTTTTCATCAGTCACCAGTAGCCTAATGCTGGGTGAATTCTTAATCCCTTCTGGCCTTAGTGCCCCCATTTGTAGAATAAAGAAATGATAGCACTGGGGCTGGAGAGATAGCTCTGTGGTTAAGAGGAGATGCTACTCTTCCAAAAGTCCTGAGTTCAGTTCCCAATGCTCTCATGGCAGCTCACAACTGTCTAATGCTGTCTTCTGGTGTGCAAATGTGCGTGCAAAGGACCCACTCGGATAAAACAAACCAAGAAATAATTGTTTTTAGATTTATTTATTTATTATATTGAGTACACTGTAGCTGTCCTCAGACACTCCAGAATAGAGTCAGATCTCATTACAGATGGCTGTGAGCCACCATGTGGTTTCTGGGATTTGAACTCAGTACCTTTAGAAGAGCAGTCAGTGCTCTTAACTGCTGAGCCATCTCTCCAGCCCAATAAATCTTTTTTTTTTTTAAAGAAAGAAATGAGCCAGGCGGTGGTGGTGCACACCTTTAATCCCAGCACTTGGGAGGCAGAGGCAGGCAGATTTCTGAGTTTGAGGCCAGCCTGGTCTACAAAGTGAGCTCCAGAACAGCCAGGGCTACACAGAGAAACCCTGTCTCAAAAAAAAAAAAAAAAAAAAAAAAAAAAAAAGAAAGAAAGAAAGAAAGAAAGAAAGAAAGAAATGCTAGCATAAGCCTTACTGTGTTAGTTAGTTGTCTATTGCTGGATGATATCTCGCTCCAGCTCTGGGGGCTAAAAAAGGATTTATTATTATTATTATTGTTGTTGTTGTTATTTCATTGTTGGGGATGGAATTTGTAGAAGTTTTCATGCTAAGCAAATGCTCTACCACTGACCTACATTCCCTACTCTTGTTAAATAATGATTTTTTTTAAAGCTCAAGGACCATTTTATTTATTAAAGTTTGAGAGAAAAACAAGCCCATGGCTGACAAACTACAGACCGAGGCACATGTGTGTGCATGTGTGTCTGTCCCAGTCCCTGCATCTTTCTCTCTCTGACTTTGTCTCTCTTTCTCAGTCTCTCCCCTGGTACCAGAGGCTTGCCATGTAGCCCAGGCTGACCCTGAGTTCACTGCATAATGTAGTCCAGGCTGGCCTCCAGCTTGTAGCCCTCCTCTCTCTGCCTCAAAGGTGCTGGGATCACGGGCATGCATTGAAAAACTCTTTCTTTCCCATGTTCCTCTACTCACCGCTTCCAGGACATCTGTGAGTGTCCCTGAAGCCGCTGCTGCTCTGTCCTGTCCCTCCAGCAGACATTTGCCACCTTCTTACTCAGCACTTACTAATATCAGTGCTAATGTGCTGGCGGGCGTCCCAGTGACATTCTTACGAGTGTGAGTCATGGAATCCAAGGACATGAGGCTGGAGAGGTCCTTGGAGAATCTATCCCTTCGTTTTATGGACGATGAAACTGAGTCCCAGGGAAGTGAAGAAAGCCATGTACCCAAGGTCATGGAGCCAAGGCTCAGAGACAGGGCTCCTGACAGTACATCTGCAAGCTCATCCATTCAGCAAGTACTCACCAAGCCCTTGGTAAGCTAGGTGCTGCAAATTCGATGACAGTCACAAGCAAGAACGGCCCTTGCTCTCCTCACAAGGGTACCCAGTCTGTAATAAACGCCATTGTCACGTGGATATACCATCACTCACCATGACAAAGAAAGTGAGGACATTTGTTCCATGTGACAAGCTGACAGAGCGCAGAACAGAAAGGTGTTTTAAGTCAGCGAATCAGGGAAGAAGGCTCGTCCGAGGAGGTCACCACTGTACTAAGCCTCGGATGAGGGTGAGCAGAGTTAGCTGGGACTTTCTAGAACTAGGGAAGAGAATAAAATCAGTTGAACAGGAGAAAAGGAATGGATGAAGGCCGTGGAGCCCAGGGCAGCAGAACAAGGTGTGTGTGTGTGTGTGTGTGTGTGTGTGTGTGTGTGTAGGGGTCAGGATGTCAGGTTAGCCAGAATGACAAGGAGAGAGGTAAGACTGACAGGCTCCCCAAGTCCACAGCATCACACTACAAGGGCCAGAGAGGCCATGCGAGCCCTTGGTACTAGTCCCGATGCTAACTAATGAGAAGCCATAGGAAGATTTTAAGCAGAGAATGACATGTTCATACTTGAGTTTTATGGTGTTTGCCCCCACCAGGGCCTTCACTTATCTCTATAGGCATGTTAGAGATCATTATTACGGGGAGGTTTATTCCGCTCTGCATTCCTCTCCAGACACTTAGCCTTGTACAGAACAGGTGCTCCATAAATACACGTTGATTAACCTCTCAGACACAGGCGAGGCCAGCGATGATCGCCCCCTCCCTCTTGGAGCTCTCTGTCTTTGGCTCTTCAGTTGCCACACACTGACTGTCTTATGCTTCCCTTCACACACACACACACACACACACACACACACACACAAACACACCATATCCACCCCCCCCCCGGGTTTGCTCATTACCCTCTTCTTTCTCTGTCCACACTCTCCCCGGGTCACCTTGTACCTTCCAAACAGAAGTGGTCATTTGATCATCTCCTTCTGGGCTAAGCTTACGGTTCATGCTGCCTACACTAGCACTTGACTATTTACCCTGTCATTCCCAGTGTTGATATAGTGTAGTACCCACGGTATAGCAAACATCCCACACACCATTTTATTTACCTTTTCTTTCTCTGATGGTGGAGATTGGGCTTCAAGAATGTTATCGTCCATCACTGAGTTATACCTTAAGTTATTTAATAAAGAGTACATATTAGATGGCCATTCGGATGACGTTCAAGTCAAAACAAAACTAATCCCTGGTGCTTGATACCCAAATAATGGCCACCTACAGAGACCTGCTAACTGGGTAGGAACACAGAGATTTTGGGAAAGAGGGACTGGAAATCTTAATCTGTGTGGCCCAGGATCTGCCCAGTGTTTCCCACGGAAAATCAGTCATGTGATTCATAATCTTAACAGTGTGTGTGGCTTAAAAATAAATAAATGCATACATAAATAAAGAGAAAGGGAGGTGCTAACTGCCGAGAGGGAGAGTCTATTTCTTGTTTTAGGGATCTGCCTGGAGGCCCACCTCATCCAACAGCTCCGGTCCCGCCTACGGCTCTCCCAGCGCTGTTGTCAATGCCTTCCCAGCCTGCAGGTCCTCTTGTGCCTCACACTACGCTTCTCCTCTCTCTCCCCACCCAGATTTAAAGACACTTGAACACACGTGGCCCTGTCCTTGCACAGACTCTTAGGGTGGTCCTGGGATTTTCACCAGAAGGTATCACCACTGTGATTATGACATGTGGCTCAAGGGACACACAGGGGGGTCACAATGAAATGTAGAAAGCCTTGGGCGCAGCTGGCAGGAGGGGAATTGGGGGATCTTCAAAGCACAGAGTAGCACACTGTTTCTGGCTTTGAGGACAGAGAGGACCCATAAAATGGATCCAGATAGTGGATGCTGCAATCTACGACTGACTCTCCTGCTGACAGCTGATAGGATGCGTGGAAATCGGCCATCAATGGGAATGAGTGTCAACAGTCTTTCCCCAGCACCTCAAAAGAGAGCCCTGACCAGGTAAAGACCGAGTTCTGTAAATCTGAGAGGGACCACAGCTGTACCTGCCAGATTTCTGATCTACGGACCTAGGAGATTAAAAATGCATGTTGTGGGGCCTGGATGGCTCAGGAGTTAAGAGCCTGTAGTCCACTCTGTTCTTCTAGAGACCCAAGTTCAATTCCCATCACCCAAGAGAGGCAGCTCACAACTGCCTGCCCTCCAACTCCAGCAAAACCCACACCTAAGGCTTCTGCAGTCCCTGCAGTCATGTGCATGCACACAAGTGAGCACACACACACACACACACACACACACACACACAGATACACAGGCACACCCCCACATATAATTAAAAATAAATAAACAAATGTGGGGGAGGAAGGAAAGGGGGTGGCAGTGGCACGGGACCTGCATAGGAGAAACACTGGCAGGCAAAGCCTGCATGGGGTGAATGGGGGACATTAGCAGGACCACGCACCTCGCCTTGATAGGGAGCCCCGACAACCCGTGGAACACAAGACTGCCTGGCTAGCTCAGAGGTCTTTGCCCAGATGGCAGTGTCATTCTGGTATGGATGTCCCAGGTACCTATTGAGGAAGCTGCTTGGCTGAGAGGCTCGATCCTTCCCTGGTGGCTGGAAACGCTGAGGCCTGCTCCATGCTTCTACGTAGCGGGTTTTGATAAGAGACAGCTCATAGTTTCAACGCTTTATTACTAGAAGAGTAGAAAGAGAACAGGAGATAGAAAAATAAAGAGAAGATAGAGGGATGGCCATGACCACATGGAAAGGGGGTAAAGAATGGATGGGGGGGAACAGAGAGAGGGGCAGAGATGAGGCCAGAGAGAGACTGAGGAGGGGGAAGAATAGGCTGGGTTACCTGCCAAACGCCAGCTAACTGAGGGGTGGGGAAAGCCTGGCTGTAGCCCGGTGACTATAGGGGTGGAGTCTAGCCAGAACACTAGGGGCCTGGGGCCTGGCCATATGTGACTGATGTGACTGGTGGCCACAAGATTATGGAGCTGAGGAGTCAGCAGTCTGGGAGCATGGCTCACGAGTTCCGTCCCTTGTAGAATGTTCTATTGGGTCTCCGGAGTGGCCTTGCTTTAGCCAGGCTACATTCTGTCTCACACCATGGTCCCACATACATGTATCCTGAGCAGGGAGTAGTGGCACATAACTATTCCAGATCTTTGAAGTGGAAATTTCTGGTTTCTTTGGTTGTGATGTGATGTTTTTCTGGAAACCGTCTCATGAGAGGATGTTTTTGCTGAAGCAGACATGTGGGAGGATGTTTTGCTGAGAACAGACAGGCGGTGATTTTCTAGAGAAGCCTGGAAAAAGAGCATGCGATGCTTTGCTGGAGCAGATGCTTGAGAGAACACATGATGTTTGGAAAGGGTATAAACAGAGCCCGACAGACAGTGGACGATGCTGGATGGCATTGGTTCGCCTTGCCACTCTTTTCCGGTCATCATTTGTCGTGAGTTCATACAGAGAAACGCCACCAAAGGACTTGTGGTGACAGTCCAGTGGTTCTTGCCTCTTCCACAGACTCGGGTGGATTGGCAGAGCCTTGTGGTTTCTGCTGGATTGAACTTCCTGTAGCTGATTCATGAAGGATGTTTGCAAGTGGATTGAATTACACCTGCTGATTCATGGGAACTGAACTGCTGATATCCTGACATTGCAGATTGGATTTGCTCCAAAGAACTATTCCTAAACAGCTGCACATCCTCCTTTTCCCTATTAATCTTTCCTTCCCACTGCCTCTGGTGGGTGGTGGATTAGAAGGGAGGTTAAAGCATTTAAATACACTTATTAAAGTAAGTTTTTGAAAAATATAAGTCTACAAACTTGAGATGGGTCGCCTACAAACTTGATCAGTTTCTGATTAACGATCAATGGTCTCTCTATCCATCCATCCATCCCATCTCTTTGCACTCTCTTGCCCATTTGCCTCCAAGCTGATCTCTCCCACCCACCCATCCTGCTCACCGTCACCAGATTAATCTTTCAAAGCCACAGACTTCATCACATCCTCTCTTGCTCAATAACGTTCTGTGGCAGGGTAGCCTAGTGGTCATCCTCTGGAACCAGAATGCTGGTGTAAATCCCTGCCCCACTTCCAAGGATTTTGTTTCTCTCTTCTCACTGTCTGATCATCTATGCTGTCTAAACATGATCATTGGGAGTTGACATGATGCAGGTCTATAGTTCTAGACTTTGGCAGGTGAGAGGACCAAAAGTTTAGGGTCATCCTCAGATAAATAGCTAGTTCAAGGCCAGCCTGGGCTATATGGGCCCCATCTCAAAACAGCAATAGCAAGAACAATAAATTAAATTAACTACGCAAAGATAATTGCTGCTCTTACTGTAGCATTTCCTAAACCTTTACTGTTATCACAAGGCCCACCAATATCAAGATACTGAGCCCAGCCAGACCCTTACTGAGAGTAATCCTCCTCTCCTCAAGGGATAACTGCATTAATGAAATAAGATAAATATACAGAAAGTAGTTGCTATTGCAACACAGTTTAGTGGATAAAGGCATCTGCTGTCTAAGCCTGTCAGCCCAAGTCCAGACCCTGAGTCCCAGAGTGCAAGGAGAGAATTGTCTCCTGAAAGTTACCCTGTGGCCTCTTCACAGCCACTGTGGTCACATGTGTGCCTGTACTCACACTCATCATGCACGCGCACAGTAACATCATCTTTTTGGGAGTGGAAACTTTAAGGGTTCTTTGTTAAGTCGGTTTTGCTGGGGCAAACACGTGAGGAACGTTTCATTAAAGTGGACATAGGCATGAAAGGCTAAGGCAGACTAGTGGAGGAACATTTCACTGAAGCAGACACAGGAGAGAGGATGTTCTGCTAAAGCAAGCACAGGACAGGACATGTGATGAAGAACTTTTTTGCAACAATGTAACATGTATTGGTCCGCCTTACATTGTATAGTTGAGCTGCATTTGTCTGGACACCATAGAGAGAAACGCACCAAAACAAAACAAAACTTCTGGTGGGATGCTACAGTTTCTTGCCACTTCCATGGATGTGGGCTGATTGCATGCACATGCTGAGACCAGACCCATGGCGGACACATGGTGTCTGGAGGGTATTAAGTAGGACAGTGGCGGAGGCTGAGCGAGGCTCTCTTGTAGAACCAGCTGTGCAGCGCTTGCGGGTCTTCTCCAGTCTTCTCTGATCTTTGCTTCGCTGAGAGAGGCACAGCTGAGAATTTCTCCTGGTGTTCCTCCTGGTTCCTCCTGCAGACTCGAGCCAAGGGTGAGGCCTGGCTGTCTCTGCTAGGTCACATCACTGCTTTTGCTAACCCAACTCTATCAAACTGAACTGCTGGTATATCCGCGAAGTGTTTGAAAGTGGATCCAACTGCCACTGCCAACCTGTGAACTGAACTGCCGACTTCCAGACAGCACAGACGGGAGTTGCTCCAAAGAACCTTTCTAAACAGGTCCACTTCCCCTGTGTCCTTTCTTTCCCACTACCTTTGGTGGGTGGTGGGCTACAAGGGAGGTTAAAGCATTTAAGAACCATTATTAAAAATAAGGTTTGGCCAGGCGTGGTGGTGCACGCTTGTAATCCCAGCACTTGGGAGGCAGAGGCAGGCGGATTTCTGAGTTCAAGGCCAGCCTGGTCTACAGAGTGAGTTCCAGGACAGCCAGGGCTACAGAGAAACCCTGTCTCGAAAAACTAAAAAAAACAAAAAACACTCACAAAAAAAAGTTGAAGAAAATTAAAGCTATTCTCTCTCTCTCTCTCTCTCTCTCTCTCTCTCTCTCTCTCTCTCTCTCTCAAGACAGAGTTTCTCTGTGTAGCCCTGGCTGTCCAAGAACTTGCTCTGTAGGCTGGGCTGACCTGGAACTCAGAGATCCTCCTGCCTCTGTATTGTCACTAAAGGCATGCCCACCACCACCGCCCAGCATCATTTTCCTTTTAAGGTGCGGTGGTAGTGAAAGAAGGCGGAATGTTGGTGGGTTCGTTCTGCTTTAAGAGTTACTGACCCAGGCAAGCGCTCCATCTGATCGGTGATCATCAGTTTATCATTATCCATGGCTCCAGGTGGTTGACTAAGGTCTTCACCCTGGCCTTCAAGCCCCTCCCACCCCACTCCCCAGCGCATTCACAGAAGTCCAGTTGTTCTCCCACCTGTTCCCCCCATCCTTTCCTCTTTCTTCTCTTCTCCTTTCCAACACATCACCACCTTCTATTCCCAGCGGTTTCCTCACTGACATCGTGTCTCCAGTCTCTCCAGCTAACAGGCTGCTGAAAAGACAAGACTGAGAGTATCGTGTGTGTGTGTGTGTGTGTGTGTGTGTGTGTGTGTGTGTGTGTGTGTGTGTGTGTTTTTAAACCCTTCTGTGAATACAGCGGCCGGAGCAGCATCTCCAACCAGGCCTTGCTCTCTGCGCATGCGCCCTCACGGGTAGGCGTCCTCCCGCCCCTGGAGCATTCGCTTAGCTATTCCTTCTTCCTGGATCATGTTCCTTTACCTCTTTGCTTGGAAAGCACCTGTTTGCCCTTCAACTCGGTCTAATGCAGGGGAGACTTCCTCCAGGAAGCCTACCTGACTTCCATGAGTAGGCCAAAGGCCCCACAAGATCACCGAAGGCTTGGACTGCTCTTAGGTTAACATTTCGTAGAAGCAGTTTATGTCTCCATGGTTTTCGTCGCTAGAAGCTCCAAAATGCCTGGCCGGGATTTGTGCTGCTTCCGTACCTGGATGAAGGAATGAGACCCCACCCACCCCGACCCCAGCAGAGCTGATTGCCTTCCCGGCAAACACACATCCCGAGTTCGTTCAGGTCTTCCATTGATGCGCTCTCAGGCCTCCTGCATTCGTCTGGCAGTCGCTGCCAAGTGGCCATGAGCAAATGCTTGGCCCTATGATGGTGTCTACGGGTAACTTCCTGCCGGGTCTGCCACGATCAGCTAGTCCATATTCTTTCTCGTTGGTCGAGGGCATAACACATGAACACGGAAGAACTTTTAGATAACACAGATAATGCAGAAAATTGAAACGAAAACACAAAACGTTTTAAACGTAACTACCCAGAGATAATTGCTGCTGTTATTGTAGAGTATGCTCACCCATTTTCCCACAGTCAAGGATTTTTTTTTTTTTTTTTTTTAGCTTTACAACAAATCAATGAATTTCATATTATCTTCACTATTTTCTGAGGGTGGAGGAGGAGTACAGACAGATTCAGTAACTTGTGTAAAATCACAGGACCAAGCCTGCTGCCTCCTGACTTAGCTTCTCTGCAATCTCTACAGGGTCTACCAGGCCCCTCCTATCCTACCTCCTAATTCTTCTTATATCTGTGTTCTCTTCTCCTCAAAAACCCAACCCCCACTCCACACTGGTATCCAGTTCAGCACGGGAAACTGGTGACAATGGGTACATATCAGGACTGGCTTAGCAAGTGACCTATAAGTCCTCAGGGGGAATCCTGCACCGTTAGGAAAAGAGCCACAGAGAGTTAGGGCCATTGGAGACAGTCTCTGGGACAATTTATTAAATTAAAAAAAATCAAGACAATGAATAACGTATAAAATCAACTGTCATTTAGGAAGATATTCCTACACACACACACACACACACACACACACACACACGATACCAGTAGCTGCTTCTGAGAAGAAATATTTACAGACTGATGGTAGAACAATAAGGAACACATAATGTTTACATTGTTCCCACACCCACGATGTAATAAGTAAAAAAATAAAACAAACCAGTCTGGGCCGGAGCTCAGCAGGAGAATACTTGCCTAGCATGTGAAGCCCTGGGTTCGTCCTCAGCGCCAAAGTGAGGTGACGTTAACCCTGCAAAGTACCCAAGCTTTCTCTGGCCACCCTCTGAGTGTGCCTTCACTTCCCTTAAGTGAGTGAGTGTTTGTAGTTCCTGTTACACAGATATGGCTTCCTTCCTGGCTCAGTGGTTAAGAGCACTGATTGATTTTCCAGAGGACCCAGGTTCGATTCCCAGCACCCCCATGGCAGCTCACAACCGTCCAAAAGTTCCAGGGAATCCAAAGCCCTCCTCTCATCTTTAGGGGCACCAAGTATTCACATGGTACACAGACACAGGCCAGCAAAATGCCAGTGAAATATAAAGTAACAACAAAGCCAAGCACTTCCCCCTCAAAAGAAAGACTCTTGTTTCCTCATCGGGCTGGTGAGATCCTGTAAAGTCTAGGACTTCCTTCCAGCCGCCTTCAGCTCTCTCTTCCTCCTTTATGTCAGCCCCAGAGACTGAGCTCAGTCAGCAGGCTTAAACATCAGGGGCCTTCACCTGCTGAGCTATCTCACATCCTTTAAGTCCTTCACATCCTTTAAGTTCTTCACACCCTTTAAGACCCATATTCTGTTGAGCCCTGGTGGCATACACGTCTTTAATCCCAGCATTTGGAGGCAGAGGCAGGCAGATCTCTTTGAGTTCGAGGCCAGACTGATCTACAGAGTGAGTGTCAGGATAGCTAGGGCCACACAGAGAAACACAAAACACACACACACACACACACACACACACACACGTCCAGCCCCGACTGCCTCTATTTCATCACCCTTGAAAAGGAGCTCCCTCATGTGTGGTCTACCCCTCACCCCCTGCTTTTGACTTTTATCTCATAAGCCCAGCATCGGGGCTGCAATGACTCCATCAGAACTTGCCTTTCAGATGTTGCCTAGGAACCACATGGTCAACACACCCAGCACTCAGCTCAGACCACGAGCTCTCCTGTCCTCCCTCATCAGTTCCTGCGTGGGCACTAACAGCCCCACCCCCACACCCCGCTCACTCACGAAAGACAAGTGACACTGGAAAACATTACTTTTCTCTGAGTCTTACTCAAAGTCCCTCAGCCCACCTCAGTAACCAGTCTGAGATCTTCCCACCCTCAGATCCAGTCTCAAAGCAAGCTCTGGGAGGTTCTGTGCCAGGCTAGGCAGCTCTTTCAGAGCAGAGCCCCACCCAGACCAAGGCCAGACCTCCAGTCTGACTCCCTGCCCCCAGCCCTACAGAGAACACCACAGCCCAGCCCAGCCTGGAGGGTCTGGCCCATCAATCCTGTTCCCAGGGGTACAAACCAATTTCTCTTGCTTTCCCCGAGTCCGTCTCCCTGGCGGAGCCTGGAGGGGCCTTCAATCGCATTAATCCCAGCCTGGCGGCGGTGACGAAGACAGATTTCTCCACCAAACGATCCATTTGTATCTCTCGAGCACTCACTTGGTTTTTTCTGTGCGGATGTTCAAAATATCATGAAAAAGGCGTTCGCCGGGTGGCTGTGGCGCAGCAAAATAATAGAGTGATCCGGCAATGCGCTCCTGACCTTGCAGGACAGCTAATCCATCCGCACATCTGTCTTAATTATTCCCGGTTACAAAAGAGAAACTCCACCATCCATTCATTCCGGGCTGGCAATTCCATTTTCCACCCCTACTAGCTCCCCCTTTCCCCACCAGGGCTCTAACCAGACAGTCCCACTCACCATAGCCACACCACTCTCCACAGCCCAGCCTAGGCAGGCCGGAGCCCGCCTCGGGGTAACTGAGCTCGGTCCACTCGGTGCTTCTTGAGACTCTAAGTTCTCTGTGCTTGAGCTCTCCTCTAGAACCCAGGTCAATGTCCACTGAAGACCAGCCATATTGAGAATCAAAGTCCAGCAGAGACAAAGGCTGTGTGTAGGCACACACGCAGACCACCAACAACACCAACTGTTCACACGAGAGGCCATAGAGTCGTATGCAGCATTTGTATTCAGCTTCCTTACACACACACACACACACACACACACACACGCATATGTATGCACGAACGCATGCATGCGCACACGTTCTAGACATGTCCACTGTAGTCTCCATTCATACCCCAACAGTACCATCTGGACTCTGCTGCGGCCTTGGTTCTGACACTAGTACAGATGGACTGTTGTTACGTTGTTGCTGTTGTTGTTATTTGAGATCAGGTTTCTCTTAGTAATCTTAGCTGTCCTGAAACTTGCTTAGCCCAGGGTGGCCTTGAACTCATGGATCCACCTGCCTCTACCTCCCGAGTGAGAGGCTGTGAGCCACTACCACCCAGCTAAGAGATGATGCACTTTTGACTGCAAGGGTAGACCCCATACGAGTGTCTTGGCTTATCTGTCTCCCACCCCTAAAGCCAAACTGCATTGTAGATTGAGACAACATCTGTCTACACAGAACTTGTCTTGTAGACTAGGCTCCTGCCTCCAGGCAGCTGGGATTAAGGTGCGTACCACCACACCCTGCCTCCCATCCCCTCCTCCGCCTCCCTTTGGCTCCTCACTTAATATAACCTAGGGCTCCAGTACTGGAAAACAAAGGTGAGCAAAAGATGTGGGGGGGGGTGGTGGGGCAGGGGGGGGGGGCGAGTCGGGATCCAGCAATCAGGAGAAAAGGAAATACAGAAAAGCACAGTGACAGGAAGGTTACTGACACTCTGTGACAGTGACTGCTCCAGATCCACTCTGGGAATGCCCGTGCAGGTCTCCAAAGCCCTTTCTAATTCTCCCCCTTAATGTATGTTTTTCAGATCCCTCCTCATTCTAATGATTTTAATGCAATCAGCAAAACTAGGCATGTAATTGTCTTGGCTCTGCGCTTGGTCTTGGTGGCTCCTGGGATCCCGGCTCCCAGTTTTCACGCCCTACCCACCAAGCCGGCCCTGCCTCCTCTTCCTGTACTTCCGGATTCAGCTTCAGTCAACAAGTGAGACTTCTCCAGCTCGTGGGGTCTGGAAAGGAAACAGAAGTTGACTCGAGCCTCAAGAAGCCCACTGAGGACAGGACGCAGGAAGTCCTGGGCTGTCAGGTGGCCTTCCCTGGCCCTGCCTGGCTAGATTATACCAGTTAGAAAAGGAAGTCAGGAGGGCTTCCTAGAAGAACTCAACGACCCCCACTTTCCTAGAAGCAGCAGGCAGTCTGGGCTGGGCCTACAGGAGCAGCGTGCAGGGGGAAAGGCCATTTGTCCGGAGACAATGGCAGAAAATGGGTCTCCAAGCGGCTGTTGAGAGCCAATTTGTAGTGGTGACGGCCGAGGTTGCTCCAAAGGCTGGGAACAGCTGGAGCTCCGGGTGACTGATGGGTGGGCCCAGGAGAGGGGGCATTGGTCTGGCAGACACAAAAGCCCCGATGGTGCGCGGGTGGGACCCGTCAAAATCATTAAGTGCTGAAGATGGAGCCGGCAGACTTCAGATGGGACCATTGGGTTGGGGGAAGAGGTCAGGAGCTCGCCCGCCCTTTCTACCGCCCCTCCTCCACCCTTCATCTCGGCTCCTGGAAACCGGCCACCCACGACTTCATTACCGTCTAATTTGCATGGACACGCCCTCACAGCCTCCAGGTGCCTTCCAGTCCAATTTGAACAGTTTTGACTTTGGGGTAACCTGGGGCTGGATCGGTTCTCTTTTGAGGACCTGTCACCCTCGAGCATTGCATTCCCCGGCCGCGCCTTTCTCTACTTTTCAAGGAACTAGAATGTCTCCAGCCAGGATCACGAAAGACCCCGCCCCCAGTTCCAACCCGAAGAAGCGAAGGAAGGCCAGGGTGCAGATTTTGGCTCCTTCCCTCGGTGTGGGAACTGTTTCTTCCACTCGACCTTCCCCAAGGGATGTGGGGAGGAGACACTGGAAGAAACCGGTGTCCTCCCTCATCCCCGGGAGCCCTCCCTCGCTCCTCGAGGCTCCGGGCAAGAGAGCAAAGCAGTGACCCGGCCAGGTGGTGATGATGCGGCCGGCCGCGCTGGTCACTCTTGGCCGCTCCCCGCGCGGAGCCCGACCCCCCTCGCATGGGTCACGGCGCCGGCAAAACTCCCTGACACAGAAACGCCGCAGGGCCTGCGCGTGTCGGGAACAATCCTCCAGCTGATGGGAAAAGACAGCTCCGCCCCGCCTCCCTCTGCGCCTCCCCTCCACCGCTCCTCCCGGCGCCCTGCTGTCTGCCCAGCCGGCCCACGGCGCCCCAGCAGCATGCCTGGTCCATCAGGTCGCCCCCCAAATTCCTCTGCGTGGCGTGGGATTTGTACAGAAGAGCGGCAGCGATCCTGTGTCCAGGTGGCTTGGGATCTGGAGACAGAAGGAGTGGAGAAGGAGAGGCGCTTGCAGGCACGGTGGGTCTCCCGTCTGCTCTGCCCCGGTTCCTGAATCAAAAAAAAAAGCAACACGTAGAGCGAGCGCTCTGCCTGGTGGAAGTTAACGCGTGTGGTGTCGTTTATTCTGGCTCATCTCTCTCTTTTCGGCTTTGTGGCCTGTTTATTTGTTTACAAGAAACTTCTCTTTTGTGATGACCCTCCTACACACACACACACACACACACACACACACACACACACACTGAAAGCCAGAGTCCATGGGGTCTATGCGAGTGACCATAAACACACCCTATTCCAAGCCCTAAGGACTGGTTCTCACCCCTGAGGCAGGAGCAGACTTGTAGGCTATGGAACTCAGAAGGAGCCAGACACTAACTTCCGGTCACGAGGGCCAGCCTTCCACTTTATCTGAGGAGGTAAAATGGGCCTAGAGAGGTATACTACCTAACCCTTCTGGATTTCCTAACCCATGAGCACTCACAGGCACCCATGGGTGTGCTGGCATATCTACACACACACACACACACACACACACACACACCTGTACCCATATTCCTGTCACCATCTACCCCCAGCAATCCTGTCTCACACCTTTTTCACATCCACAGAGAAGTCTACTCTCTAGTTCTCATTGCTGCTCCAAGCCAGAACCTTCGGGGTGGCGGCGGAGGTTGGGGTGGGGTGGGGTGGGGGTGGCGGCGGGGATTGGGGGGACAGTGCTACCTTCAGTCTTCCTTAGGTCTTTCTTGGCTCACCTGAGCCCAGGCTTTTCTTTACTGTGTTCTTCACTATGGGGGAGGGGGGATTTGATGCGGAAGGAACAGCCTAGGAGAAAATGCCTTATCCTCTCTTCAGTCCGCTTGATGAGAAATCTCGCTGGGGTCCCTTCTGAGAGATGGGCCAGACTTCCACCAACATCTTGACAACATACCCAGCCCCTTGCCACGATTACCTCTGCTCTCTCTTGTAACCCACTGTCATTACTTTGTTGTGATGTCCACCACTGACATTATTTTGAACTGTCATTATTGCATCTTTTAAAAGAGTTATTTATTTTTATGTGTCTTGATGTTCTGTCTGAATGTGTGAGGGCACCAGATCCTCTGGAACTGTCGTTACAGACAGCTACGAGCTGCCCTGCGGGTGCTGGAATTGAACCCGGGTCCTTCGGAAGTGCAGTCAGTGCTGTTACCCGCTGAGCCATCTCTCCAGCTTCAACTATTGCTCTTAGTCCAGTCCTGAAAGCCCTCTCATCTTCCCAGCAACGTGTCACCGGACGTCCTGATGAGCAGATGAACGAATGAACTGTCCATGTTTACCATGACTGTGGCTGGCTCTCAGGTGCTGAGAGACATTGGACGTCGGACCAGTGAAGTGGGTGAGAGCCCAGGCACCCTTCCTGGAGCTTGGGCAGAAATACCACATTTTAAGACCAGATTGGGCTTTACAGCGAGTTCACGGCCAGCATGGGCGACAATACTAAGACTTAGTCCCAAGCAAAGGAAGAGAAGCTGCAGAACGGGGCTCACTGGGAAGAGCCCTGGCTGCTCGTCCAGAGGACCCTGGTTTGATTTTCAGCGCCCACACGGAGGCTAATAACCATCTAACTCCAGATGCAAGGGATCTGATACCCTCTTTTGGCTTCCCAGGGCACCAAAATATATGGTGCACAGACATTCAAGAAAAACACTCATATACACATACAACATTAAGAGAACATTTAAAAAAGAAACTAGTGCTAACTTTGGCAACAGACCTGCCTTTACCAACGACATAGTTCTTAATTATGATCCTTTAATAAATTACTTTTTTTTTTTTTTTTTTTTTTTTTTTTTTTTTTTTTGGTTTTGGTTTTTCGAGACAGAGTTTCTCTGTGTAGTCCTGGCTGTCCTGGAACTCACTCTGTAGACCAGGCTGGCCTTGAACTCAGAAATCTGCCTGCCTCTGCCTCCCAAGTGCTGGGATTAAAGGCATGTGCCACCACCGCCCAACAATAAATTACTTTTTAAAAGATCTATTTATTTTCATTTTATGTCTCTTGACTGTTTTGCCTTCATGTATGTCTGTGTGTCATTTGCATGCTTGGTACTCAAGAAACCCAGAGGAGGATGTCTGATCCCCTGGACCTAGGGTTACAAAGAATCCTGGCCATCTACGTGGGTGCTGGAAACAGAGCCTGGGTCCTCTGTAAGAGCGGCAAGTGCTCTTCACTGTGAATCCATCTCTCCAGGCTCCGATAAACTCCTTTCTAAAAAGTGTAAAACAGAAGAAAAAAGAGAGAAAGACAGTCGGGCGGTGGTGGCACACGCCTGTAATCCCAGCACTCTGGGAGGCAGAGGCAGGTGGATTTCTGAGTTCGAGGCCAGCCTGGTCTACAGAGTGAGTTCCAGGACAGCCAGGGCTATACAGAGAAACCCTGTCTCGAAAAAAACAAAATCTAAAAACCAAAACTGAGAGGGGGGGATAGGGAGAGGGAGAAAGAGAGAGACAGACAGACAGACAGACGGACGGACAGGCAGACAAGACTAGGAAAAAAATAAGAATGGAAGGCCGGCATGGAGAGGTTCTGCTCTTTCCCTAAAGTCACCAAGTTTTTCAGGCTGTTGGACATCAACGGTGAGGATGCTCTTGCTTCTGCTGTGGGACAGTGCATCGTGTACCAGGGCAGTGCAGTGGAGATGGGGACCACTTTCTGGTAACCATGCCAACCCATCCTACTGCTCCCGAATGCATCCTACTGCTGGCCTCTGGTCACTCGGGTCAGCTCTCCGGCAAGAACCCTGCATTTATCTCCTCTTCCCCAGCCTTTTCTTTAGCTTTAACATCCCTATCCAAGAAGATTCCCCGACATTCCTTTGGCCTAGAGCACTTTTCCAGGTAGCCCAGAACATAGTCCTACCTAGTTCTACCACTAATTATCCGGTGGCTTTGAAACAGATCACCCACTCTCCTGACCTGGGATGCCCCAGGTAGGAAGGAGGTAGGATGGAGCTGGAGTGGGCAAAGTCTGAGGTTACACACCACCCTCTCCACGCTGGGCTCTAATCCCTGGAGAGGGAAGGGCGGGAGCACCTTACCCAGCTCAGCTGACCCCTGCCTCCCCATCCTCCGAGGGTTCAGACTCAAAGAGTACTGGGAAATGTTGTGAATTAATTACCGTCAGACCTCGGTCGCTGTTCACCTCTGTAAACAAACATTTTAATATGCTGTAATTAATTACATCTGCCACAGCGACCCTCCTCTCATTCATCCTTCTTCAGCCTTTCTTCTGCATACCCTAGAACACCCTTCTCCTCCCACGGGGAGCCTGGAAACCTGGCGGGCCCCCTCCTGATCCTCTCCCTCGACCCCGCCATTAGATGCAGGTGCTAGCATCTGCCACAGGACTCTGCAGCTTTTTGTCCCTTTTCGGTCTCTCTAATGCCCTTCTGTCTTCCTGAAAGTCCTTTGTCTCTAATCCTGTCGGCCTGGGTTTTCTTCCTCAACCAAGTTTGATGTTAAGAACACATCCTGTAGAGAGGAGGAAATGAAGAGAGAAGAGGATCTTCCCCAGGGGCCTAAGCATACTCCTTAGTGAGCCGGGCCAGGCTAATTTACAAGGATTATCTAAAAGTGGGAAGGGTCCCTGATGCATTTTCTGCCTTCATCCCTCCCTTGTTCCCCCTCTGCCTCCACAGCACCTCAGTTAGAAAAACACAGGGGCAGGCCAGCTGCCCAGGTGAGCCCACCTGCCTAGGCCGCAATGACTTCCCTTCAAACACAGAAGGACCACGGCAGGAGGATGCCCGTCAGGGCAGACACTTTAATACCATGCTGACCACAGGGCTGCTGCCCCAGATAGCAGGATGGACCGTATCCTTTTTCTGGGTAGGTTCACCTTGACCTGTGAAGAGCGTGGGCCAGGGCGGGGAAGGGATCACCCTGACCAGAAGTGGAAACCTTAGGTGAGAATGAGGAGAGTCACAAGTCCAGATCGTCAGGAAGGACAGGGTGAGGGCTGGCCGCCCTGAGGGGTTGTTGGCCAGCCAAGCCGCGCTGGGAGAGCCGGGAGCTGGGTGGGCGGGGTAGGGCGGGCGCCACCAGGCGTGGCGCAGGGAACAGAGCAGAATGAAATGCAGATGCAAAACGTGCTCGTAAGAGTTTCCTCTCTCTCCCCATCTGCCAAAGCCGAGATTTTAATCTTTAATCCATGAGCAATCAGCGAGCAGCGGCGAATGGCACATTACAGATGTTTTACTGTCGCGGGCGTTCGCAGCTTCCGTGCTCTGCACAGGCGCGGCGCGCGGGCGCCCCTAACCTTCCCTCCTCCCTCCTTCCTTTCTCCCCGACCCCACTTAACAATACCTCCCCCCACCCCCACCTGCACTCTGCAGGCTGGTTAATAAAGGAAGAGCTAGGAAGCAAGGCCTTTTAACCCTTTCCTACAAGAACCGGGGACTCTGTTCCCGGGGCTACGCCGGTGGCACAGGCGTGGGCTGCATCAAGGGCCGGGTACCATTTATATCTCGCTAAGGTGGATATTCTGGGATGAGTGTCATGAAGCCAAGGACGTTGAGTGTCCTGGCAGGGAAGTATTTCCACTTCCCACACCCTTCCAGAACCCAGCATCCCGGGCCCACTGGCAGCTCCTGCTATTAGCGCTCCAGATGTTCAGCTGAGCTGAGACTGCTTTCCAGATGTTGGGCACCTCTGTTCTTACGTGTGGGACCATCATCCCTTCTGCATGATGAAGTAGGAGAATGCTGTAGTGGTCAGATCTGGGAGACGCTAGGAAATTCTGGTGAAGAAAGCCTTGAAGAGCAGCTGATTCAAACCTCCTTGGGAGGGGCTCCACTCTCTCTAATGGAGGTGTGTGTGTATATATGGTTAGCATAGATCTGGGAGACCGGGAAAGTCAGGACTATTACTCTGGAGCTGCAAATCAGGTCCAAGGGATAAACGATGTCGCCCAGGGATCCCTGGCAGTGATTCTAGTTTCTAGAGATATATTTGCATAATTTTTAAGTATTTGTAGCATTTACTAGTTTACAAGCTCCAAGAGGTCAAGAACTATTTCCATCTATCATTGTCTTCCCAGGGTCTAGAATAGGGCCTAGCACATAGTAGTTACTCAACAAATGTTTGTTGGATGGAAAAAAAAAATTCCTGTTAAGTCTTAGGTCCTGCTTTCTTGGGCCATTGCCAATGCAGTCAGCTCATGCACCTCAGAACAAAAGCGTCCGCAGGTAACCTCCCTCCGCCAAGACCACAGCTAGGCTGGACTTTCTAACTCAGGCCTTCAGTTTCTTTCCCACCTTTCTGGTGGATCCTTCCCATTAGACAGAACTCAGAAGGAGAATGCATCGGAGGAGGGGCTGAAGAGATGGCCCATCACCTAAGAGCAGTTTCTGCTTTTGAGAGGGACCTGGGTTCTATTCTCAGCACCTAAATGGTGAGTCACAACTATCCCCAACTCCAGTTTCAAGAGACCCAATGCTCTCTTCTGACCTTCTCGGGTCCCAGGTACTCATGGACCACGCCCACATATATACACGCATAAAATAAAAATTAACAAATCTAATTTAAAAAAAAAAAAAGAATGTGTCTGATACTACACCGAAGTTCTACCGGCCAACTGCTCTCCCTGGGTCTCTGAACCCATGGGCTCGCTCCCACGTCCACTCCTAAGGCCTCCTCCCCTTGGTATGCCCACGGCACTTTCTCCTATGGTTCCCAAGCGAGGGCTTTCAAATGCAAGCTAGCCCTGTCCCCAAGCTGGTCCACACTTTCACTTCACAGGCCAGGGTCCAGCCTTTCCCAGGAACTTCCCACTCTCCACACAAACTTTGATTTTTTTTTTGGGGGGGGGAAGCAAGGATAGAGAGCAATAATGAGGGAAAACAGATAAAACCAGGAAGTGCAGGGGTGGGGGTAGGGTTGGGGTGGGGGGAGATGAGATGTAGGATTTTAAAGCAAACAAACAAACAAACAAAACAGTGGGAGGAGCAGGCAGCTGAATGAAAGGCGCTGGAGAGCAGGAGGCAGCCATAGACGGAAGCAGAGAGAACAAAGTGCTGGGCCCGGGCAGCCGCAGAGAGGCCCACGCAGATGGCTGGACGTCGGCGGGGAGAGGGTGCAGGGAGAGCGGGAGGCTGGAGGCTGGGCTCGGGCTAGAGGAGAGCCGGGACCCCGGAGGCGCCCTGGCCGGCCGCGGTGGCTGCTCGCCCGCGCTGCCGCAGCCGCCGCCGTCTGTCGCAGGCCGCCCCGAGCCTGGGCCGCGGGGCCCACAGGCGGCCCTGAGAGGCGGCGGCGGCGCGAGGGAAGCCGGGGCGAGAGGCAGCGTAGCCGCGTGTGTGTTTTTATTATTATTATTTCTGATTAAAGAGGAATTCATCTCGTATCTGCCTCCTGCCAGGGGCCGAGGCGCCGCCATTGGGGTTAACGGTGCGGAAGAATACAAAAAAATTTCATTGAGGAGGATTATAAAAGTTACTAGCTGGAACATTAACAGAAGAGTAACTTGTAAAAAATGCAATATTACAATATTCACAAGGACGGCAGAGCGTGGTAAAGCTATAAAATTCAACATTAAAATCTTCCACAGCCTAGATAACCTAGTTAACAAACATGGTATTGGAACTACTTTTCTATTGGGGATGAGGGATACGGTGCCGGGGGCTGATCACACCTCGGCTGAGGGCGGGGTGGGGGCGGGGCGGCCTGGGCTAGCCCCGCCTCTCTCCTGCCTCAACCACCTTCCCATGAAAATGGGCATAAGCAGAGCTCTCATCAGTGGAAAACGCCGGCAGAAAAGCGCCTCCAAACCTCGAATGAGTTTGCATGTTTGTTTGTGAGGTTATTTCTTATGTGTTGTACTAAGTGAAGCAGAGAGTTCAGTTAGGTTTAGAATTCCTGCATTGGAGGTATATCTCTCTAACCACTGGAAGTGTGCATTAAATGTATTTTTAAAAGGATTTAATATATGATTTAGTGGTGTGTGTGTGTGTGTGTGTGTGGTGTGTGCGCGCAGAACTGTGTGTGTACTCAGAGTGCACCTGGAGAACAACTACATGATATGTTCATCTAAATACAGTATTCAGGGCAAGATGATTTGACATGTATACTGTGTATTGATGATATGCATGTGAAATAAGTGAACCTCTGTGTAGAACAGATGTATGTGTGGGTGAGATGTAAGTCTAGATAGCATAGGAGCAAAGGTATTTACTAAATACATATCTGTAGGGTGTGTTCATGTACATGTACGTGTGTATTGTGGGCAGGCACAGGATATTTTTCCAAGAAAATATGTTTATATATTGCACGGTTTCATGTGCAGGGTATAGACATCAAATGGTGTTATGTGGCTTTTAACAGGCGATATGTTCAAATACTATCAAAAGTATCATTGCTATGTATGCATAATATACAGGAATAGGCATATGCCTGTATGAGTGATATGATGCATGAGTGTGCAGTGCCTGTGTTCAGAGCGTGTACACCTGAGTGTGGTGTGCGTGTATGGGGGTGACTGCGGATGCAAGTGCTGAGATATTTTGTATGTGCACCTGTATCCGTGGTCCACAAGTATTTGAGCAGAATGCACATGCGTGAAAGATGTGGTGTGTATGTGTGTGTGTGTGTGTGTGTGTGTGTGTAAAATGCATAGACGTGTGAGCTGACAAAGTGTGCACCTGCAGTAATAGAACATCGTTGTCTATCAACCCACACATGTGATGATTCGAAGCACAGACTCAGGGGACATATCTTGAACTACATGTACTTTTCTGTGTGCTAATTCTGTTTATGACCTTGGGCTCGCAGCCTCTAGGGGTCTTAGGATCACTGTTTGCAGGATGGCGACAGTACTTATTCTCAGAGTTGTCATTGGGGTCGGATGAGTTAATGCTTGCTATGGTGGGAGCGTGAATAGCTGGCGCCCTAAAAATGTTCAAAACAAACAGAGAGGTGTGATTAAGAATCTAGGGATTAGCTGGGCGTGGTGGCTCACGCCTTTAATCCCAGCACTTGGGAGGCAGAGGCAAGTGGATCTCTGAGTTCCAGGTCAGCCTGGTCTATAAAATGAGTTCCAGGAAAGCCAGGGCTACAGAGAGAAACCCTGTCTCAACAAACAAACCAACAAAAGGATCTAGGGATTGCTGAGAATTGAACCTGGGGCCTCTGGAAAAGGATCCAGTGTTCTTAACAAATAAAAAAATCTAGGGATTAGGAGCTGAAAAGACATCTCAGATTAGCTTCTCCTGCAGAAGACCTAGATTTGGTTCCCAGAACCCACAGGATGGCTCACAACTGCCCATAACTTTAATCACAGAGAATCGAATGCCCTCTTCTGGCCTCTTTGTGCACTAGGCCCAGATGTGGTGCATATATATATATATATATATATATATACATATATATATATATATATATATATATACACATACACACACACACACACATACAGGTAACACTCATACACATAAAATTAGAAATTAGAATTAAAGTTAAGAATCCTGAGATGAATCCATTATCCTGGATTATACAGCACTTGGAAGGCAGAGGCAGGTTGATCTCTGTGAGTATGAGGCCAGCCTGATCTACATATGCAGCTCCAGGACAGCCAGGGCTACATAGTGAGACCCTGTCAGTAATCATCATCATCATCATCATCATCATCATCATCATCATCACCATTCCCATCCCCATCATCATCATCTGTTCTAGGTTATCTGGTAGGGCCTTACGCCGCCAGAAAGATCTTTGCAGAGAAAAACGCACACATTATCAAAGGAGAGCTGAGAACAGGCGCATAGGCAGAACGAGGCAGCTATGCCCTATGGGAAATGGATGACTTCCAGAAGACACAAGCAAACAAATTCTTCCCCAGAGCCTTGAGAAGGGGTTAAGCCCCACTAACACAGTTTCCATTTGAGAACCCCAAAATGTAAGAGAAAAAACATGACATGATTATGATGTTCACAATTTGGGCTGGAGAGAGGGCTTAGCAGCAACGGGAGCCAAAGCCCTTTTCTGGCTTCCTCACGCACTAGGCCCTCCTGTGGCCCACAGATATACATGCAGACAAGACACACGTATGCATAATAAAATAAATGTTTAAAAAGGATGGTAGCAATAGCCGGGCGTGGTGGTGCACGCCTGTAATCCCAGCACTTGGGAGGCAGAGGCAGGCGGATTTCTGAGTTTGAGGCCAGCTTGGTCTACAGAGTGAGTTCCAGGACAGCCAGGGCTACACAGAGAAACCTGTCTTGAAAACAAACAAACAAACAAACAAACAAACAAACAAAAAGATGGTAGCAATCTTTAATGGCAGAAAGAGGAAATTAATACACTAATAATGTTCCTAGAATGCGTCACACATGTCCTAAGTACCTTTAAACGTTTGTAAAAATCAATTCTTAGAGGTAATACTTGGGCCCTAGGCAAAGCCAACGTTGTTGCCAAACTTATCTTTTTGATTTAGGCTGTCTCTGGCTGCCCTTGGACCGCTCGCTGATCTGGATCCTGCCTGAGTCTTTGGCCAACAGAAGCATGGATGTGGTCAAAGGGGTCTAGAAAGTTCCTTCAGTGCCTGCCTGCCTGTTCTTCCTTAGTCGTGTGCAGGGTAATGGGATTAATAGTAGATGCCTAGAGCAGGAAAAAAAAAGATGGAGAATTTGGGGTATTCTACTTTATTTGGTCTTAACCAGGCTTGGCAGAAGGACAAAGGTATTGTGGGTGAACACACACATACAAATATAAGGCTGTCAACTCAACCACTTTCTGGCCAGTGTACCTGGATTGCTTAGCTAATCTCTCGGCCTCAACTTCCCTATCTGCAAAATGGGGGAATGATGGCATCTAATCCATAAGGTTGCTTTGAGGACTACTAACTCTTACCTGAAAAACGTGTGGAAGTGCCTGGAACATGTTCTCGGTCCATGCAGACATTTGGCCTGGGCATTGCCCTTTCCTCCTGAGAAGGGTCTGTGTACTGCTTCTCAGGTTAAAATCAAAGCTTCACCTCTACCTTATGAGCATTGGCCGAGCTTCCGTCCAAACGAGCCTCAGTTAACCACGCCTACTTCAAAAAGATGCCCCAGGAGGGTCAGAATCTAGAAACATGTGGCCCAAGACGCAGCAGGACTGCAGCCATGTTTGCTCATGGGCATCGTGTCGTTATCGAGAAAGGTAAAAGATTCTTCCAGGTATGGAGACACACACCAGCAATCTTAATGCTCGAAAGGCCGAGGCAGGAGGATTGTGCATTGACAAGACTGGGTGACAGGGTGAGATGCTGTCTCAACAGGCAAATGCAAATCTTAAAATATGCCAAAGGGCACACAAGGAAAGAGTCGGTCCTTCCATCCACGTTACCCTCACGGAAGCAGCCAGTTTCTTCTGATCTCTGCGGGAGCGTGAGGATGTGCACGAGTAGATGCTCTTCCTCACACCCAGGGATGCTGCACACCTGTTTCATGCTTCCTTTCTCGTTATCTTGGACATCTTTCCATGTCCATGAACAGATCCGCTTCTCTGGGTTAAGGCTGCAAAGCATTCTGATGAAACACTAGTCGGTTAACTCAGCTCTACTCATAGACATTAGGATTGCTTCCTCTAAAACAACGAGACAGGGTCTCATGTGGCCTAAGCTTGCTTCAAACTCAGTATACAACTGGGGACGACCTTGAACTCCTGATTCTTCTACCTCCACTTCCAGTGTGCTAGAATCACTGGCAGGCACTGGGCTTTCAGTGACTTCTAACTAGTAAACAAAATGGCGGTGACTCTCTTTGCTTATCAGTCCTCTGATCGCTGGCCCATAGATTGCTAGTCTTTTATATTTGAAATAGCTTCTAGTACTTTTCATATAAAAAACAGTCTTTCTGGTTGGCCATGTAACTCAATGGTAGAACACATGTCTAATCTGTATGAAACCTGAGATCATCTGCACAAAATGCCAAAAACGAATGAATAAGTAAATAGCCACCAAATCTTTTTTATTTTGGTTTGTTTTTTCTTTGAGACAGGATTTCTCTGTGTAGTCCTGGCTATCCTGGAACTCTCTCTGTATACCAGGCTGGCCTTGAACTCAGAAATCCGCCTGCTTCTGCCTCCCAAGTGCTGGGATTAAAGGCGTGCACCACCACTGCCCGGCCGGTTTGGTTTTTTCAAAGGACTTATTTGTTTATTTTATGTATATGAGTGCTCTGTCTGCATGTACACCTGCATGCCAGAAAAGGACTTCAGAACCCAGATAGATTGGCTGTGAGCCACCATGTGGTGGAAATTGAACTCAGGACCTCTGGAAGAGCAGAGAGTGCTCTTAACCACTGAGCCATCTCTCGAAGGTTTGTTTGTTTTTTTTTTTTTTTTTTTTTTTTTTTTTTGAGACAGGGTTTCTCTGGGTTGTCCTGGCCATCCTGGAACTCACTCTGTAGACCATGTGGCCTCACACTCAGAGATCCACCTGCCTCCATTTGCTGAGTGCTAGGATTAAAGGCATGTGCCACCACCCAGCCAAACCATATTTTTAAAACCTAGACAACATGGGGCTGGTGAGATGGCTCAGCAGGTAAGAGCACTGACTGCTCTTCTGAAGGCCCTGAGTTCAAATCCCAGTAACCTGAAGTAATGAGGTCTGATGCCCTCTTCTGGTGTGTTTGAAGACAGCTACAGTGTACTTACATATAATGATAAATAAATCTTAAAAAAAAAACTTGTTAAAAAAAACTAGACAACTTGTCATAATTTGTCCCATCTTCTGCATGGCAATGATCTTTTCCTCTCTAGTGCTGGAAATTTATTTCCCACGACTTCATGTGCTATAGCCAACGGTTCTGCATCTGAGATACATCTCAGCCCAGCGTCCAGAACCAAGGACTCCTGTGTGTTATGGAGGCCATCCTGGGCGAGTGGAGCGTTCAGTGATGATGTATGCCTTTGCATGTCCTAAGCTGGATTCCATGCGCAGCACCACAGAATATTAAATGAAGAGGCCTCTGCTCTCCTGTGGTCCCACAGCTCCTTTCCACTGTCTTTTCAAATAACCCTGCCTTTCACATTTGACTCCTGGTAAGATCTGTGCAGCAGGCCATATAAAAATGGTGTTTGCGGGCCGGGCGGTGGTGGCGCACGCCTGTAATCCCAGCACTTGGGAGGCAGAGGCAGGCGGATTTCTGAGTTCGAGGCCAGCCTAGTCTACAGAGTGAGTTCCAGGACAGCCAGGGCTACACAGAGAAACCCTGTCTCGAGAAAAACAACAACAACAAAAAATGGTGTTTGCTACCAAATAAGTATGTAATACAGATTATTTCTTTTCTGCAAGGAGTTACTATTCTATCTACAGGTTCAGAATGAATACGTTTTAGAGACTCAGATTTTTGTCTGGTTTTCATGCACGAGTAAGTAGGTTGTCTTCTTGCTTTAAGTCTCTATATATTTTTTAAAGATTTATTTTTTATGCATATGGATACAGCATAGCTGTCTTTAGACATATCAGAAGAGGGCATCAGATCCCATTACAGATGGTTGTGAGCTAGCATGTGGTTACTGGGATTTGAACTCAGGACCTATGGAAAAACAATCAGTGTTCTTAACCGCTGAGCTGTCTCTCCAGCCCAAGTCTCTATATTTTTAATGTTCTGTGTATATATATGAGTGTTTGCCTGCATGTATGTATATGTAACACATGAATGCCTAGTGTCTTGGAGGCCAGAAGAGGGTGTCTGATTTCCTAGAACTGGAAGTACAGACAGTCATGACATGTAGGTGCTGGGAACCGAACCTGGGTCCTCTGCAAGAGCAGCAAACGTTTTTCACCGCTGAGCCATCTCTGCAGAGACAGCTTCTTAGAGCATGGCTTGCAGAGTTGTATTCTTCGAGCATTCAGGAAACTGGAAGTCCAAACAAGAAAAGGAACTATTTCTCAGAGACACGCCCACAGGTCTTCCAAAGCACAGGAAGAAGGGAGGGAAATCTGACACTTGCATCCTGTCAGATTTAACAAGATAAAGACTGACCTGCCTGTTAGTCTTTCACTGGCCAATATAGCAGCCATTAGCCACAATTATATCAAATATATCAACTGCATTAATTAATAACAATCAGCCCCCTACAGCTGGGAAGGTAACTTTGCTAGTAAAGTGTCCACTATGGAAGCATGGAGCCCTGAGTTCAATTCCCTGAACCCCTAAAACAATATAATAAAAGGTTGGCAATATCAGTGTGAGGGAGGTGGCCATAGGTAGATTCCTACAGCTCACAGCCTAACCTACTTGATAACCTAAGCCAGTAAGAGAACCGCAAAACCAGAGCCTGATCTCCGGTCTCCACAGGCACAACCACGCATGTGCAAACCACCCTCCAAGAACCCAAGCGTACCTATATGCTCACACAAACAGACACACATGAAGTCTCTCTCTCTCTCTCTCTCTCTCTCTCTCTCTCACACACACACACACACACACACACACACAGAGAGAGAGAGAGAGAGAGAGAGAGAGAGAGAGAGAGAGAGAGAGAGTTCCTCAGTTACACTTGCCACATTTCAACTATTCAATGGCCACGTGTGGCCAGCGGTCACCATATTGAACACCAGCACCGGCTCGGGAGTTCTATGGACAATCTGCTCCAGACTCGATTCTCCACAAAGGCTTAACAAACTCCCTAACTCTTATCCACTGATGTTTGTCACGCCAGTCCCTGAGCTGGCACAGAAAAGGCACTCAAGAATGCACTGGAATTAACAACTAAGGAATAAATGAACAAATGAATGAATGAACAAGCCAACCAACGGCGCGTGGGACACACAGCTGCAGACTCTTCCACAGCAGCAGAGACCACCCTTAGACCGGAACCTGAGAACAGACGAGGCCAAGTGGACATCGATACCATCCTGGAGACTAGATCTTCCCAAAAGAGCTAGAGCATCACTCTCGGAACCGAGGCCTGCACAGGAAGCAGTTCTTGGCGTGGCCTGTCAGAAACCTGTATTCTGAAGATTGTTGCTCTCTCTTGCAGTCTGAGTAAGTCCTCCTACCTGGAAATGCCCCATTAACCCCTGTGGATCAGAGCAGAGCCAGGGAGCCTCTTCCAAGGGCTGAATGGGCAACCAGGGATAGGGAAACTGCCCCCACCCAGAGGAGACATGTTTCTGGGGCTGCCAGATGGGATCTGATACCCCTAAAGGGGTATCAGTGTGGAGGAGAAGGAAGATGGGAGGAGGAGAGGGAGGAAGGAAAGAGGCAGGAGGAGGAGAGGGAGACAGGTGAGAATCTGAGAAAAGAGAAGGCACTGCAGATCTCTGCATTGGTGTTTCTGTCTGTGCATGTCTGTGAGTACTTGGGGGACCGTGGGTGCGACATAAACTTCCGTGCACGCACTGGGAAGTTGTGTGCAGTACATGGGGCGCTGTGTTTACATACGAAGGTGACTGGAATATGTGTGTGTGCAGAGATCTATTTAAGCGTGTGTGTGTGTGTGTGTGTGTGTGTGTGTGTGTTACCATGCAATGGGAGGCCGTGTGAGAATGTGACCCTATGACCATATAGTCAGAGAATTGCACAGGGTCTGTGTGGTGGGGCTGGGGTGGAGGTTTCCTTGTTTGCTGTGTATGGGAACCTTTGTAGCAGCCAGGCTGGCTTTCTACACACTCGTGGACAAGTCTGGCGTGTATATAGCTCTGCTTCGTTGCTTTTGGCTTCTGGGTGTGGGCCCCAGGTGGTCCCTACAGTCAGCTAGTGTGAGCCCCACTTCTGAAGACTTTCGCATCCTTGAGAGACGGCTAGGGCTAGGCAGCCCTTCTAGACGGGTCCTCTTGGATCTTAGTTTTCCCAGGGAGACAGGAGATGACCTGGGCTCTGATGGAGGAAAACCAAAGAGAGAAGCGAGGCACTAAGACACAGAGAGGAAGGGAGGGGGGGCAGGCTGGCGGGGCAGGCCAATAGGCCACAGGGCCTTGGTCAGCAAGTGTGTGTGTGTGTGTGTGTGTGTGTGTGTGTGTGTGTTGGGGGGGTGGGAGCTAAGAGGAGATCAAAGGCCAAGCTGAGAGATAAGGGAAGAAGAGTTGGGAGGGACTGGTGGGACCCATGGACTCCAGAGCTGGAGAACCCCAGCGGATCAAAGGCCAGCGCCGGGATGGGGCGGGAAGGAGGGAGGTAGGTGGGAGGGACTCCGGAGGGCCCCGGGAGGGAGTCGGTGGGGGGGAACTGGCGGGCGCTCGGGCGCTCTGAGGCGCGCGACTCCCCGGGGAGACCGCAGACACTTTGCGGAGATGTTACTCCGGAGTTGGAGACGATGATAAATATGATAATTTGTATAAAATCTGAATGGGTCTTGTTTTCAGGGAGAATGCCTCGGATGATGAATGGGCCCGGCTCCCAGATAGATGGCTGATAAAAAGTGTATTGGATTGGCGAGAGAGATTTTAATTCTCATTCGGTACCTGCAGATGCCGCGCCCGCGCCCTGCCTCTCCTCCCTCCTGTCCATGGTGCGGGGCGGCCGGCGGCCCTGCTGGCCTCAGAGGCTCCGGAGGCTCCTGAAATGACTCTAATTACAGAGTTATTAATTTTAAGAGGAGGGTGAGCGGGGGGTTTATGATTATTAATCGAGCACCGGCGCTCGGCGGGCGGGGCTGGCCGCGGGTGAGCGAGGCTTCGA
The DNA here is from genome assembly GCA_964023405.1 of Apodemus agrarius. NCBI lineage: Eukaryota > Metazoa > Chordata > Mammalia > Rodentia > Muridae > Apodemus > Apodemus agrarius. The sequence goes on from OZ030005.1 coordinate 183,654,112, forward strand.
GTGCGCAGTCCGCGCGAGGCCCGGGGCAGCAGCCAGCCGGGCGAGCTCCGCGTGGACGGCGACCAGGTCTCCTGCAGATGCAGCCTGCAGCTCGCAGAGTCCCCCAGTGATCACATGCACCTGTCACCCGTGCCTCCATAGTCGACCCAGAGCTGCAGGTTCCAGGTCTGACCCACGCACCTGCACCTGCAGAGCGGAATCCCGGACTCCACCCCCGGGAGGGCAGCAGCAAGTCTGCCGCAGAAAGGCCGAGGCAGGCGAAGGCGCTCTGCTAGAGGAGCCCCGGCATTTCTGTCCCAGCTCCCAACTCCCACAGGTGTCTAGGACTGCTCATGACCCAGAGCAGGTGACATAGATGCATCCTTGAAAGGCGAATGATCAAGGCAATGACACTCTTGAGGCTCCTAGCGAATGCTAAGTGCTATGTCTGAGTGGTGCTTTTAAGAATTCAGTCTCCCCAATCTAAGGATGAAGAAACTTAGAAACTTCTAATATGAAGAAACTAAGATCAAGACTAGCTTGATCTTAGGAGAGAAAGCTTCGCTCAGGAATGCTGTAGACTGCTTCCTTCTCCTGTAAAACCACACACACACACACACACACACACACACACACACTTTTCCTTGGCAGAGAAAGGTGAGGAAGGGGGAGGGAGATGCGAGAGAGACACTTCCTCTCTCTAATTTACATCCATCCAGTCAGTCACCTTCATCCCTGGTGTCGGCTCTGAACGATTTGGCACGTTGCCTAACACCCTGTCCATCTTCGGGAAGATTTTCAAGACTAGACTGTGAGCGGTGAAGGCAGACCCCTGAGAGGAGTACATAAATGGTTTCTGCTCCATGGGGCCTGCTCTGTGGGAATAGCTGTTTGCGCCACTACAGCAACCGTCTTACGGAACTCCAAGGTCATCTGAAAGAAGGTGTTAAGTGTTTGTTTGCCAGGAAACGGTCAACTTTCAGTTGAAGAAGAAGAGGAAGACGAAGAGGAAGAAGAGGAGGAAGCTTCCTCCAGAAACACGGGCCAGAGGATCCCAACATACTTATTCCTTCTCTCCCAGCTGGGTGGGTTAAAGGAGTCAGGAGTGGCCCCCAGAGGCCTGGATGATTCTAGGGCTTCCTCAACTCATGCCTTCTGCCAGAGAGGAGGAGAGGGACTTCTTCCAGCTTACAAAGGGAGCTCTGGTACAAGGCTACATGGGGTGGCGTCCTCTAGCTCTCTAAGGTCAGTTCTGTTGGTGGTCACACAGCCCAGCCTGTAGAGAGAACAGGACTTTGAGTGGGGTTCTCAGCAGCCCTGGCTTCCTGCAGGCCCCAGAGGGGGAGGGACTTTGGGCAGCTTCTGTGCATACAACCTAGGTCATACCCAGTCTAGGGCAGGAGTTCTCAATCTGTGGCTTGTGTCTCCTTTAGGGTCACATGACCCTCTCACAGGGCTTGCCTAAGACCATTAAAAAACACATTTACATTATGACTCATAACAGTAGCAAAGTTGCAGTTATAAAGAAGCAACAAAAGTAATTTTATGGTTGGAGGGGGGTCACCACAACACAAGAAACTGTGTTAAAGGGTCGCAGCATCAGGAAGGCTGAGAGCCCCTAGACTCTAGGGGTTCTTATCTGTGCCTGGTGTCGAGGATGAGGCCTAGTCAAAGACTAAACCCAACTGCCATGCGGTACAGACAGTATCTCACCTCCCTATTCTGAAGCTTCAGGCCAAGTACCAGGGCATCCTAGCCAGAGACAGGGCCTGGCTGGGGAAAGAAGCTCCCAAGACAGAGGAGACTTCTTGGAGAGTGGGTTAGGTGGGGTCTGGCTGGTGCTGTCACAGAAACGGGCTCTGAGTCTCCAGACTTAGGTAACCCCTGGATAGAGAAGAATGGGGAGTGGGATGAAGTCTGGAAACAAGGTGCAAGGGGGCTCTCATGTGTCCCCCAAAGGAAGAGTCCCAAGGGAAGTCCTCTTAGACACAGACAGAAGTTCTCTTCCGCCTGCCTTTCTAGGAAAGAGCTGTCCAGCAGATCCTAAGCTCATAGCTGTAGGTTTCAGAAGCATCCTCAGGCTAGAGAGCCCCTCTGTGCCGCCTGCCCGGCGTGATACAGGAAAAGCTGCTAAAGTGCTTTGTGCCTTCACTTTCTTCATCTGTAAAATGGGGTTGATAATAGTAGGTGAGGGGTCGGGGAGATGGCTCAGTGGACCAAGCCCTGGCTACTAAAGCATAAAGACTGGAGTTTCCGTCCCCAGAGCCCACATGAGAACCAGCTGGCGGGGATGTCACCTGTAATCCCAGCGCTTAGCAGGCAGAGCCCTGAGGCACAGGGGCTGGCTGGGCTAGCTCGAACTGGCAAGCTCCGGATTCATTGAGAGACCCCCACCTCAGTAAAGTGGGGAGTAACAGAAGAAGACACTCTGTCAATGCCTGGTCTCCACAGGCACACATACAAATGTGCGCACACCCACACATTAAAACATGCATATCCACATGTCAAATACACACACACACACACACACACACACACACACACACGTATGTGAAGATGAAAGGAATTACTATATAAAAGCACTCAGTGTGCGGCACACCGTGAGCCCCTGGGCCTCTCAGTTGTCTCTGTTGTTTATTATCACCCACCTTGACACTCCAGGCCCCCTCTGAAGTGACTGCACCCCCTAGTTGTTCTATTGTAACCATGCTTGGGGCTTTGTCCTGTGATCAGCATAAAGAAAGTCTGAGGCCTGGTATGGTGGCACTTACCTGTAATCCCAGCTGCTTGGAGGTTGAAACAGGAGGATGTCCAGTTTGACACCAGAGCAACTTGACAGTTTGACACTGATCAACTGAGCGATATAGGGAGACCCTATCTCAAAAAAAGAAAGAAAAAGAAAGAAAGAAAGAAAGAAAGAAAGAAAGAAAGGAAGGAAGGAAGAAAGGAAGGAAGAAAGAAAGAAAAAGAAAAGGAAAGAAAAGAAAAGAAAGAGAAAAAGAAAAAAGAAAAAAGTCTGAGTCCTGAAAGGGTTGGAAATGAACTAATATGTGCCAAGAATATACGGATATACTAACTTATTTAACTTCTGGGCTCTGTTTTACAGATGTGAACATACAGGCACCGTATATAGGCACCATGTGTTCAAGGAATTTGACAACATAGCAGGTGTGCTCCTTATCCAAGGAGGAAGAGCCTACATCAGGACCGCCCCTTTCATTTCCCACTCTTGATGCTGCCTTCTCTGACATTTTGGGATTCATGACAAGCCCTCTTCTTCATCAGTATGCATTGTTCTGAGAGGCTGCCTCCTAAAGGGCAGGGTGGTGCAGTGGGGAGTGGCGAAGGGTACTGGGGCGGAAGCAGGGTTGAAGGGACTCGGTGGCTGGTGGCTGGCGGGACCGCTCAAGCTAAGGTGCGTGCTGCCAAGTCTGACGACCTGAGCTCAATCCCTGGGGACAGCACAGTGGGCCGAGAAGACACGCTCACAAGTTGTCCTCCGATTTCCACATGCCCCCCCATGGCATGTGCATGCTCCCCATACACACACTAAATGAAATTCAATACAATATTTTAAGTTTGCTCAGGAACCTAAGTGGACCTTTCCTCAGCATCTCATCCTGTGCACGCACACGTGCACACAAACACATGTGCACACAAACACTCCTGAGTGTGCAGGCCTCTTACCTACCTCTCCATGTAGCAGCTCTGACTCCCGCAGGCCGGTCTGCCTGGAGATTGTATGTCTTTTGCTAGACAAAGGCCGCGTGCCTTGTTTCTGCTGCTCCCCCCGCCAGCCTGTTACACACACCTCCAGTAAGGGCCTTCCCGCCCCCAGACCTTGTTACTCTCTTGTCTAAAATCCCTCAGTGGCATGCCGTGTCCTGCAAAGGAAAATCAAAACTTAGGGAAGATACCGGTACTTCCCTGTCTGTTTCTTTGCCCTTGACTCTGACCTTCCCCTTACAAGGATGGCTTCAGATAGATAGATAGATAGATAGATAGATAGATAGATAGATAGAAAGATATAGATAGGTAGGTAGGTAGGTAGATAGATATAGATAGGTAGGTAGGTAGGTAGATAGATAAGTAGATAGATAGATAGGTAGGTAGATAGATAGATAGGTTTATATATATATATACATATATATATAAATAGGTATATATATGTAGATAGATAGATAGATAGATATAGGTAGGTAGATAGATAAGTAGATAGGTAGATAGATAGATAGATAGATAGATAGATATAGGTAGGTAGATAGATAAGTAGATAGGTAGATAGATAGATAGATAGATAGATAGATAGATAGATAGTTTTTTCCAGTTCCCCAACTAGGTATGCTGTTGATTTCCCCCCGTGTTTTCTCTCTGTAGGCCCAGGAAAGATGATCCTCCATCACTTAGGGTACATTTAGTAACCTTTCGCTCTGTGTAGGAGATTGAACCTAGGGCCTCACAGACGCTAGCAATGCCTTCCAGAGTTGTAGCCCCAGCTTCTCTGATCCCCTGGTTTTAAACTTTTGAGAGCCCCCAGGGTCTTCCTAAGTTGCCAAGGCTGGCCTCGACCTTTCCAGCTTGCCGCTTCAACCTCAAGAGCGTCTTGGGCAGGGCCTCGCACTGACCGCTCCGTGGTTGACAACACTGACTGCTCTTGTAAGGCGCCAGGGTTCAGTTCCCACAGGATGGCTCGCAACTGCCTGTAACTCCCATTCCAACAGATCTAACCACCCCTCTGACCTCGCTAGGCTCTTGCATGCATGGAGTACACACATCCACATAAAAGTAAACTTAAAAATTGTAGAGTGGCTGGGATAGGAGACCTACATCAACAGGCTTAACTCAGGTCTAATCATCTTGTAAGGTCTCATGACCCCTCAGCAAGTGGTCTCTGACACCAACTTATGTTCCCCCGTGTCCCAATCAACCTATCAACACACACCCACCATCAGCCCCAGACAGACTCTCACTCACTGTGTAGCCCTGACGTCTGTGATTGGCCTTGCACTAACTCAGAGATCAGCCTGCCTCAGCTTTCTTTGGGCTGCGATTGAAGGCACGCAGCAACAAGCCTGGTAGTGTCATCCTTTTTGTTTGTTTGTTTGTTTGTTTTTTGCTTTTTGTTTTTAGTTTTTTTTTTTTTTTTTTGAGACAGGGTTTCTCTGTATAGCCCTGGCTGTCCTGGAACTCACTCTGTAGACCAGGCTGGCCTCAAACTCAGAAATCTGCCTGCCTCTGCTTCCCAAGTGCTGGAATTAAAGGCGTGCGCCACCACTGCCCAGTGTGGTAGTGTCATCCTTAAGAAGGGACCAGTGTGGGGTTACATCTGTGGTCACAGTGTGCAGCAACTGTGCAGACCTAGGCTTATGATGGGATGGCCTGCCTCTTGGCCTTGTCCCAGCCCAGTGGCACCTCTCCTTAAGAGTCCTCAGGTTTCAGCAGCAGTTAAACACCCTGTGCCCCTGCACAGGTAGCAAGCGACTAAGCAGCCCATCTGCTTCCAGAAGGACTATTTTTCTCCATGTCAGCTAGGAGGGAAGGTCAGAATGGGGTTGTGGAGTGGGCTAGACCCCATCAACCTAGAGACCCTAAGGATGGAAAATTTCCTGCGAATTTGACATTCAGAGGCTGCCAGGCCAGACTTTGCTTACTTTGGGACACACTGGCACAAAGGCCCTTAGTAATCCCTGCGGGCCGGACTTCCGTGGAGAGGAAAAGCACAAGATTGTAATGCAGAGTTCAGAAAGCAAGCTTGGGGATGGGTGTTCCCACCCCGATTCTCTTCCTCTGTCCCCGCTTCTTCTCCCTTCCCCTTCCCACTTCTTTGCTCTTTCCAGCGTCTTCACTCCTCCTGCACACTTGTCTAGGCAGCCGGTGCTGGCCCAGGCACCCCCAAAGCAAGCAGGATCTGTACAGAGCCTTTCAGCAGTCCCGGGAGCGGAACTAGGAAATGCGCCCTCCGCTGGCGCTGGGTCGCCGCCGCTCTCCGCGTAGCCTTTTCCCCCCTCACAGCTGTGGCCTGTCTCTCCCGCCTGGACGGTCCAGATCCACCACGGGGAATCCTCCAAGGGCCTGCTGAAGAGCGACAGAGTCCAAGCTGTGGGGACCCAGGGGCTCTGAGCTAAAGGTCCTCTACCCACCTCTATCCCCTCTACCCTGTCCCGCCCCATCTCAGGCCTGGCCAAAAGTCAGGAACGCCCAATACAACTTCTAAAAAGAGCCCTGTGTCGTTTATATTCAGGTTTTCTTCACTTGCCATGGACTCAGAATGTCATTTACACACACACACACACACACACACACACACACACACACAGGCTTTAGTGTGGTCAAATACTGGAGCTGGGACTTCTCCTTTGGAACCAGTTCTGCGTGGGACCCGGCCTACCCCCACACACACGCACACAGACAGACAGACAGACACACACACACACACACACACACACACACGCACACTCACGCACGCACACATCCTGAGCTCCCCCGCTGTGGCCTCCGTGGCCGGTGGCCACTGTCAAGGTTAGCAGCAAAGCACTTGCTCTTTCCCCTTCGCTTATTTCTTTTGTTTTGTTTTCTTTCCTTCTCTTCCTTCTTCCGCTCTCTCCTCCTAGCGCCTCTTCTCTTCCTTTCCCCTTTCGCTTTCCCTCTCTGTTCGCTTTTCTTTCTCTTTCTGCCTCTCTTTTGTCGTCTGTATTTTCCTGTTCTGTTCTCTCTCTCTCTCTCTCTCTCTCTCTCTCTCTCTCTCTCTCTCTCTCTCTCTCTCTCTCTCTCTCTCTCTCTCTCTCTGTCCCTCTCTTTCTTTGACCCTCCCTCCCCGGCCCCTTTGCTGTCCCTGGACGAAGCTCGCACGGTTTCCCGACGTTCTCTCCCGACTGCTCTGTTTTTTCCTCACTTTCCCGTTCTCCTAGGGGCCCCCGTCTGGCGGGCTTGGGTCCGGCTCCCCCGCCGCCGCCGCCACGGTGATTTATTCGCCTCACTCGACGGAATCAGGTGCTGAACCGAGCCCCGGAACGAGGGGACAGATTTCTCCCAGGAAGGGTTTTGTGAACTTAACGATGCTAATTACGGGCTGCGGGACGCGCCGCCGGAGGAGGGGAGGCGCGCAGGGCCAGGCTGGGGCAGCTTGGGGAAGGGGCTGCGGCCTCTGGGCGCCTTCCAGAAGCCTCCCTTACGCCTCTCGTCCGGGCTTCACCCTTCCCTGGGAACTTTCCTGTCTGAGTTAACTATTAACCGTTGGCGAGAGGCAATTTTCTTCGGAATTTCAGCGATTTCCTTTTCGCCTTGGAAGCAGATTAACATGCAAACGGGGAGGCCATCGGTTCGAGGGTGTCCCTCCAAACTGTCCCGACCGCCGGACAGCGGAAAACTACAGCCCCGGCCCCCCCACGCCCGCTTGAGCAGGGGCCGTGACCCAGCCAGTACCCGCAGAGAGGGTGGAAAAAGCCCAGCGTTTTGTGCTGGAGCGAAGTGGGGGTGGGTGGGGTGCGGGGTGCTTAACCCAGACTTAGCCAAAGACCTCAGCCGTTGGCGTGTACAGTCACACCAGAAACCCAGAAGCATCCCAGCCAGATCCCGGCCCAAGCCTTGCTTGCTGGAATGTTCCGAAGACACCGGCGAACTCAGGCAGAGAGAGAGCCCTCTCCGGCCCGCAGACCCCGGAGCGATAACTCCGGTCCCCGCTCTTTGTCATTGCCAGCACCCCAGAGTGCGCACCCTGCTCAGGCTGCCGCTGCTGCAAACTTTGTTAAACTCCTTGCCCGCCCACCCCACCCCGCCCCGTTTCTTTTCTTGCCTGGCCTGCTTTTCCTGAAGCAGGGAAAGTGAAGGTTATCACCCTCAAATCCTGGGAGCTGGGACCCCGTCTGGCTGGCACATTAGCCTCTGGCCTCCCGCCAGGCTGCCAGACAGCGGAGCATTCCTCTCTGAGAAGCGTTGGTGGCTGGAGCGGCCAAGCTCACCACCGCCCCTGCTGCTGTTCCCAGGGCTGCCCTTGTCTGACTCTCCCCGGGACTCGCCCCAGCCATGGGTGGTGCTGGTCTTGGGTTGCCGGCCTCTTGCACAGAGGTCCCCTAGCTTACTCTTCACCAGCTCTAGCCTCGAGTTAGCCTCTCCCTGCCTGCCGGGTTCTCTCAGCCTCTGGCGGGTTGGGTTGCCTGTCTCCCTCTCTCCCTCTCTCTCCATGTGTGTACGTGTCTCTGTCTCTCTTGTTTGTTTCCAGGCACGGACACTGATTGCGCCTTATGAAGTTCTAACTGGTTTTGTGTCAGGAAGATCTTTCTCGCTGCTACCCAGCCTGGCGTGACGGATTAAACATCAACTAGTTAAATAAAAATTAATATCAACTGCCTCCTAACTTCTAATGTCATGTTGTTTATAACTAATGAACTGATTAGGGGATAAACATCACGGAGACACTCGGCTCTCCTGCCTCAGCTCCGGCTTCGCCTGCCCCCACTCCAACATTGCCAGTTGCCAGGCCAGGAAAGGGGGGCTTGGGGGGGGGGCGGGCAGGGCAGACCGCATAGACTGCCTTGATATCTGCTCTGTCTCTCTGTTTCTCTCTCTCTCTCTCTCTCTCTCTCTCTCTCTCATGGTTCTCTTTCCCTTCTGTACATTTCTTTCCCTTTCTGTCTCCACCCCATTTCCTACTTTATCTCGTTTTCTTGTTTCCCCTCTCTTCTGTCCTCCCTTCTCTCCATTCCACCTTCCACAGCCTGTCCATCCCTGTTCATTCCCCTCCCCCCCACACACACACCCGTCCGTCCCTGGTGTCTGATATGTCTCCCTCTCTCTCTGCCCCACCCCCAGTCTGAGTGTGTGAGGGGGGGGAGCACTCCTATTCTATCATAACCCAGCCTCTCTCCTCTCCTTTTTCTTTCTTCCTCCCTGGACAGCCCAGAGGATAATAATAACCAAAGTCCTGGTAACTGAGCATCCACACTGACTCAAAGCAAGACACAGTCATTCGCCCAAAACTTAGACACACACACACACACACACACACACACACACCTATTTAAAGAGGAAAAATGGTATTTTCTCCATCTTTCCTCTTCCATCTCAAAGGGATCAGGATAACAGAAAAATGCTTAAAATTTGTATCTTCTCTCTTGTCCCTGAAGCAATTATCATAAGTTCTACTACTAAATTTAATTTTAGGAGGAAAAAAAAAACTGTTCTGGTATCTTTCCTCCCGGGTTTCAGATCCCTTACCAGCCAGCCTCAGCCTCGAAGGGGTAGCCTCCTCTTAGGAGGCCCCTTCTCTCCAGATACTTAAGCCCAATCACAGTTGTCATCATGAAAACAGTACTGCAGGAAGGCCCTGGTGATTTTTTTTTCCTCCCTAAGAAGCCACAACGTTTAAACTTGGTTTGCCCTGGACCGCAGGGTCTGACAAGACAATAACAACAGAAAAAGCTTTTAAAACCAATTTAGCACACGTGAAAATGTAATTCTAATGAAGAATCAATAGGCTGGCGGATCATTTTTCCTGCGACTCCTTGGAGATCCTGAAAGAGACTTTCAATCAATGGGGCCAGCGACGAGCAAAAGGGCCCAAGAGACAGTGTGGCCCAGGAATGAGGGCTGGTGGACAAAGAGGGACAGAACCTGGGGGTGGGGGGAGTGTAGGGACCCGAAGGACAGGGCACCTTTGACTGGCATCGTCCTGTAGGTGTCGGAGGAAGAACAGAAGCCAGGAAGACTTCAATCCCTTCAGGAGCCCTCAGTTATGCGGACTAGCTACTTAGCACAAGAGCCTCCACTGCCTTCTCTATGACCCAGGTCTAGCCCTGGCAATGCCCTAGCCCTGGATCCTGCCTTTAGGCACTGGCTTAAGAACAAGAAAATTGTGTGTGTGAGCTCAGTTCAAAAGCCCCCATTCCCCAGTGAGCACTTCCCTACCCTTACGTGTGTCTCAAGAGATTGGGTCTCAACTCCTGGTCCCAGTAGGAACAAGAACACAAGAGTGGCTGAACTTTGCAACCATCTAAGCACATTCTGCCTCCTACAAACGAACCCCGTGAAAAGGGCAGGGATTGCTCTCCCCATCTCAGACACCAGGAAAGGAAGACACCAAGAGCAGTGCAGGGAAGGTGAGGTTCCATAGGGCGAGACCCACGTGTGCCAATGGACACTCTCAGTTAATTCCAGCACCTGGGAGGCAAAGGCAGCCCAATCTGTGAGCTCAAGTTCAAGACCAGCCTATTCAACAGAAAACGAGTTCTAGACCAACCAGAACTATATAGAAAGATCCAAAAATCCGTTGCAGACAAGAGAAAGACCATCACCACCAACAACCGTGTGTGTGTGTGTGTGTGTGTGTGTGTGTGTGTGTATGTATGTGTGTGTGTGTGTGTGTGTGTGTGTGTGTAGTGTGGCTCAGTGGATAAAGGGACTTGGCACACATCCCTCCTCCTCATCTGGGTTTGAGCCCTTCAAACACTGTGGAAGGAGAATGAACCAACTCCTATCTACGTTTCCCCCTGACCACTCCATGATCTTTTTTGTGTGAATGCACATACCATGTTTACACACATGCAAGGATGCACGCGCGCGCGCACGCGCGCGCGCGCACACACACACACACACAAAGGACAAGTGGAAAACCATTTTTTAAAGGTGTGTGACTGGGTGCAGTCCTGGGTGACAGTGAGGAGCTGGTTACAAGCCAACATCTCCATCTCCTGCAATAACCAAGCGATCACGTGATGGCTGTGTGTGTTAGCTAGACTTTAATTGTGTATACTGCTCTGCTACTCAAGCCCAAGGAAATATTTCTTTGTATATAACAAGAAAAAATATTTTTTAGGCCGGGCTGTGGTGGCGCACGCCTGTAATCCCAGCACTTGGGAGGCAGAGGCAGGTGGATCTCTGAGTTCGAGGCCAGCCTGGTCTACAGAGTGAGTTCCAGGACAGCCAGGGCTATACAGAGAAACTCTGTCTCAAAAAACAAAACAAAAAAAAATTTTTTTTTAGATAATGTCTCAGTGTGTATTCCTGTCTTGTCTGGAACTTGCTATCTAGACCAGGTTGGTCCCAAGCTCATAGACATCTGCCTTTCTCTGCTGCCTGAGTCTTGAGACTAAATGTGTGTACCACCATAACCAATGAAGGTTGTTGTTGTTTTTAAAAGGACATTTACCCATTTTTATGCATTTGCATTGGAAAATCATTGTTGGTCAAGGAGGAGGAGGAAGAGGAGGAAGACAACAACCAAAGAAGTCTAACGTCTGAAGCAAAGCACGTTGGAAGCCAGGCCTGAGGCCTGCACACCTAACTCAGTGGTAGAGCTCCTCAATGGGGTGATTCCTGAGTTCAATTCCCAGTACTGCTGGGAGAGAAAAGAGTCAAGGGGGAGCTGATGATTTGTCCAGAAGGCTTTCTCGCTATTGGAGGTGGAGGCTTGCTGTGGCTCCTTGGGCCTCTTCAGCTTCCTGTTTCTGGCTGTACAGTCTCTGTAGTGGAGGGGGTTGGAGTTCCAGGGATCAACTTCAAGTTGACTTCAAGAGTGAGTGGGACTTGAGTACAGTTCTTGCCTTAATCCTTTCTTCCCAGGATCTCTCTCTCTCTCTCTCTCTCTCTCTCTCTCTCTCTCTCTCTCTGTGTGTGTGTGTGTGTGTGTGTGTGTGTGTGTGTGTGAGAGAGAGAGAGAGAGAGAGAGAGAGAGAGAACCATAAACCTCCACTTGCACCACACAGGGCTTGCCCAGTGCTATCCTGAACAGGCACTAAGGGTCAGTTATGAGAACAAGGTTCTAAGAGAGAAAGTCCCAGTGCAAGCAAGATAAAACAGAAACAGGCAAAGGGACCTCAGGGAGGGCACCTCCGTGCACAAGAGGGGCACACGCATGTGTGAAAGAAGTGGAAGCACAAGCAGGTTTGTGGAAGAAAACTGTGTTCTGAGAGATTTACAGACTTTATGGTCAAAGTTGGAGAGATGTGAATTCCCGATTGAGAGGGGATGCTGTTGGCCAGGGAAAGTGGGCCTTTGATCACGGATGAAAGCACCGGTGTGGTTACAAAGGGTGTGAGTCTGAAGGCCCAAGAAATTTGGGGCGGGGGCGGGGGGGGGAGCGTCATAATACTGGAGAAAGGCTGAGTTCAAATGGGGGCGAATGAATATGGGAGGGGAGGGCCCTTCCTTCTTCCCTTTGCTCCTCACTATTTTTCTTCAAGGACATCAGGACTTTTTCCTTTTATCCTGAAGTTTTTGTTTGTTGAGAAGAAAATAGGGCCCAGAGCAGACGGGCTTGTAATGAAGTCAGGAAGCAGCGCCAGGATGAACACCTTAGAGATGGGGGCTTCAGGGAACGACTGTGTGGTCCGCAAACGTTGGAGTGCATTTTTTGTAGACTTTAGAAGCTAAGCTGAGAGCCTGGCAGGGTGATTTTGGGAAGTCTTGGGGAAGGGGACTCGCACAAAGTTGGAGAGTAGGCAAGGGCGCGGAGGCCGTGCAGGCTGCAATTTCAAGGGGGGCGTGTGACTGTGAAGATGAGGGGGTGGGGTAAGAGGGTTTGCCAGCGTCTAGACCCGAGGTTTGGTCTTCCGGTGCCTCTGGGTAGCGAGGGTGTAGGTGTCGGCTTGCCTGAGGGCTGGGGGCCTCGGTGCGTGTGCGCGCCTGTGCGCGGCCGGGAGAGCCCACGGCGCCTCGGCCGGTGGCTGTGCTCGGCGGCCGGGTGTGCGAGCGAGTGCGCGATCCGAGCGGAGCGCACAGCCCGCCCTGGCGGCCGGCAGCCGCGGTTATCTGAGCCGCTCAGTTGCGGGTGGCTGCTCCCGGATCTCCCGGCTGCGGCGGCCAAGGCAAGACCGACTGTGGGGCGGCGGAAGAGCCGGGGAGCCAAGAATCAGGCCCGGGCAGCAGCGAGCCGAGCATGGAACAGTGTGCAGGTCGAGCAGGTAAGACCTAGGACCGGTGGCAGCCAAGAGTGGGCGTGAGGGCGGGGAGGGGGCGCTGGATCAGTGGAGAAGGATGAGAACTCTGTAGCTGAGGGTGGGTGGGTCTCACGATTCTTTCCTCCCCGGGTATGGCCCCCAGCGGGCGACTGTGAGTGCTGGGAAAGAGGCTCTGTGGACATTCCTCTTTGGGGGCCTCTAAAGCCTCCCCTCCTGCTGACCTCTAAACCTTCAATTGAAAACTTTCCACCCAAGAGTTTTACAACTTCCCTTTGCAGAACTTGACTTTTCCTTTCTGTGGAGTGCTTAGGACATGATCATTCTGATTTCTCTCTGGGCATAAATATTTTACACAACTTTCCTCAAGTTGGAAACACTGGGTAGGCTTTAATTTCCAGTATACACACGTGTATACACACACATACATATATATACACATATGCATATTACACATACACACATTATACACGTGCAAGGTTTTGAGGTTTTGAGTATTTGGTTATGAGCAGCAAGGTAGAGAGGATCACACACACACACACACACACACACACACATTAAAAAAAATCAAGAGAAGTTCAAGAGAGGCCTAGGGGAGAGATGGCAGGCGCCAGGGGACCTGGATGGGGAGGAAAATCTGAAACTGACTACCACAGAGCCGTCAGGGCGCTCTCCTTTCCCTCCCCCCCCCCAGACCTGCCAACTCAGCTGTGACTGCCCATTAGGTGTCCTGGTGTGGAGCAAGGGTGGGGCGTCAATACCCAAGCTGAGACTGGCAGTGACTGCGAGCTCTGGATCAGGTTTCCAGAGTTTTCCAAATAATTCTGTAGAGGTCAAGGCCTAACTTGGGGCCTTTTCTCTTCACTCCACACCTATCCAAATCTCATTTCTCCCTTACCCCTCGACCCCAGCTCAAGTTCAGTTCTTTCAACTGGTAGTTCAGGCATCCCTGCCCCTCCTGCCCCCCTGCCGGCTCTTGCTCTAGCTTCTTGGTTCAATCCTTGAACTGTCCCCAATCTTCTCTAAGGCCTTGTCCCCACAGAAGAACCTGAGCCCCGTGACTGTCAGGTGTGGCCTCATGGGGTTTTAGGACTCTGGGCAGACCCTCCACTCAGAGGTTTAAGTAGGGAGATCAATAGCAAACAGTTGTAATGATCTAATTAATTATGGCAAAATTAAAAGCGAGTATAAAATCAATCTCTGATGGTGTTGAAGATGGAATTCAATTGAGAGCCCATCTGTGCACCCCCTCGACCGTATAAATATGCAGCCCAAGGACAGACCTAATGGCGGAGCCTTTCTGGGAGCCTCTCTCCCCCTTCCTTCTTTCCTTTCCTACACAGCAGTTCTCCGCCTCACTCTCTCTGGATCCATCTTGCCCCTTGCCCCTGCCCCCCCCTTCCCAGGGTCCCTTCGCTCAGGTCGGAACACATCCATCTTTCCTCTTCGCAGACGCCTCTCCCTGACTTATAGACTAAGGTGCCTAGGCTGGGTTCCCAGTCCCGCAAGCAAGCAGCCGGTTGCAGGCTCCCTGCTCAGTGCCTCGGGAGGGAAAAGGCAGAGAACAGGGGGGGCATCTCTGTGGTCATCTCTGTGGTCCCGTCAGGGTTCTTATTTCCAAGTTACCAGTGGGACACTAGAAGAAACCAGGTGCTTACCACTTACCTTAGGCACACCCAATGAGCTAGGCAAGTGGCTACAGCCCAGGTTTGCAGGGCATTTTCCTTTCCTGGGGCCAGGCTGGCACTCCAGGCAGGCACAGTTTGCACAGGGTGGGGGGAAGCTGCCAAGCTAGGCAGGAGGCAGGAGGCGGGAGGCAGGAGAGATGGCTTTTTCTTTCACGATATCCCCACTGCCAGGCAAAGCTCCCTCCTGGCGTTATTTTTTCCTCTTTCTCTCTTCCACTATTCCGGATCTTCTGCCTTCACCCTCTCCACCAAAGGCTTGTCCTGCTGCTGCTGCAAAGCTCCCTTGGTGCTCTGTGCCCCCACCCCGCACCCCCACCCCCCACCCCGTGGCTCCCTGTGGACCTTTTGCAATCTGGCCATTCAATCTGACAGTGCCGTACTGAAGAACAGGCGAGGCAGGAAGCAAACGCACCCAATGGTAGCAACTGTGCGAGCGCTCCAACCGGGTTTACGGGAAATGCGGGTTTTATTTGCTTTCCCTAGCTCGATTCTAAGCAGCAGCAGCAACGACAAACGTGGAGAGAGTAAAGAAAAGATAAAGGAGGGTCAGTCGGCAACTAGCTCTCACCGAGACCCTCAGTACCCAAGGTATAAAACGGAGAACCTCTCTCTTTCTCCGCCCTGTCCCAATCCCCAGTCAGCGTTCTGGCTCCCTAGAGATGATCCTCTGCCTCTTCCCTGTGAGGCCCAGAGTGGATTCCCAAATTCCCACGGAATTCCCAGGGTCTTGTGGTGGTGGTAGTGGTGGTGGTGGTGGTGATAGGATCATTGTCTCCCTCAGAGATCTCCTTCCCCCAGATCTATTCACCGGGTCTTCAGAGCCTGGGGGAAGACACAGCCTGACACCCCTCCCTCTCTTTCCGGGCCTCTTCACCCCGTTATTAATTGCTGTGTTGACCTTCGAGATTGATTGGCAGCCCTGCTGGAAGAGGCTGGGCGGCCTCGGCTCGGAGCAGCCTGGGCTGAGGGCTAAGAGGGGAGGGGGAGGCGCTGGAAAATGGGACCTGGGCTTCTCCCTCAGCCCGGCGTGGACCACAGCTGCTTGCCTAAACGTCACTGCTCAAAAAAGCCCTCACAGCATTCAAACACCTCACAAGAGATGCCCTGGCTCTAAAGAAACACACTAGGAATTCTCCTAATTGATTTAGACATTGAAAGGGTTTTTCCTCCCTCCCTTAATCAGTTTCATCAATGTATTCGTTAGCCGCGGGTCTATCCAGAGCTCACTGCTCACTGCCAGTCTAGACGTGGGGGGTGGGGAGGGAGAACTCCCGAGTCTGAGCTCCCTTCTCTCTGAGATTCACTTTGGGCTTTTTCTTTTTAGGGATAGTGGCAGAAATTTAAGAGACAGTCCTGGATACAGATGACCCTTAAAGTCTCAAACCAAGTTCCCTTTCTGGCCAAAGAAGGGAACTTGATCTGGCCCCTTAAAAAAACGTGTTTCTGCTCCAGCAAAGTTGGAGGGAATAGATGCTCTGGTTTGCAGAAAACAGAGGGCAGAGAGGCTTGCAGCACCAAAAGCAGAAATCTAACCCTTAGCAGGGACCTTCCCTCCCTCTCTCCTCTTCCCTGTCCAATCCGTCACCTGCAAGCTCACACACTTACAAGTTCCCCACCCCCACCCCCGCAGCTGCTTCTACTCCGGACTAGAGCCCCCATCGCGACCTGAGGTCACAGGATGTCGGGTCAGATCCCCGGAGGGCACCTAAGCAAGGCTGGGTGGCTGAGGCAGGCGTGTACAAACCTTGGTCTGCCTCCTTCCCCGAGACCCTTTCCTAGGGGCCTCTCCGCTAACTCAGCCTGCCCTTCTTGCCCCTGGGTCCCCTCTCCCCCTCCTCTCCGGCCCTTTGTTTTCAGCCACCTCGCAGCCCTTCCCCAGCCTTGGTGGCCGTGCCCGCAAGGCCTCCCTTGCCTCGCAGGCGGGTTTCGCTCTGCCTTACCGGCTCCCGGCTCGGGCGCGCTCCGCCTGCTCCTCACATCCACACTGCTGCGGCGAGAGGAGGAAAGGAGGGCGGTGCGCGGATGGATCCGAGACTGGATTTGGTGTCTGCTCGCAACTCCCGGGAAAGTCTGCCCTGGTGCTCCCGCCCCTCTCCAACTATTCCCCGGCGTGGCAGGGCGCACACGGCCCTGTCCTGTCCTGTCCTGTCCTGTCCTGTCCTGTCCTTTCCTTTCCTTTCCTTTCCTTTCCTTTCCTTTCCTTTCCTTTCCTTTCCTTTCCTTTCCTTTCCTTTCCTTTCCTTTCCTTTCCTTTCCTTTCCTTTCCTTTCCTTTCCTTTTTCCTTTCCTTTCCTTTCCTTTCCTTTCCTTTCCTTTCCTTTTTCCTTTCCTTTCCTTTTTCCTTTCCTTTCCTTTCCTTTCCTTTCCTTTCCTTTCCTTTCCTTTCCTTTCCTTTCCTGTCCGCCCTGGTTATTTCACCACCCCTGGCTTCCCTTCATTTGGAGTTACCCAGCACTCAGTCGCCTTTCAACTACCTCTTGCTACCTCCTGTCCCCTCCCTCTGCGGTCCCTGTAGTAGCTGTGGCGGCGGCGGCGGGTGGCGCTGGGGACATCCCGGATCAGTCAGTACAGTCTCCTTCCACCACAGCCCGGTGAGCCTAGGGCTCCAGCAGGCTAAGAAGAGGGTTAATCATTACTTCCCCACTCACACTCAACCACCCTTGGACTCTCTCACGCAGGCTCTGAGGAGGAGGGGACAGCTGGCCCGGTGGAGACCGGCTTTGCCCAGCCAGCCTTAGCAGGCCTTCAAGAGTCTCTTTCCGGTGGTCTCAGCACCCACTTTGAGTCCTCGTTTTGTCACCTTTCTCGCCTTCCTCTGCCCCCTCTTAGACTCTGCTCACTGTCACCTCTACTCGGCCTTTGGCAAGTTGACTGCAGGTTCTGGGAGGACCAACTCTCTTTGTTTGGAACCGGACAGAACGGGATTTCCTTCTCCGGCCTCTGCCAAAGGCTTTTGCAGAGTGGCCCAAAGGGGACTCCGCCTCGGGTCCCAATTAACCCGATGGTTGGGGATGTGGGTGAGAAATTTAACTGATCTAGCGGTTACAGTAGACTGGGGGGTGGGGGTGGGTGCGTGCAGGAGGTAGGATTGGAGGAGTGGCAAAAGAGATGAAGAGAAACCTGGATGGGTGTGGTATAGTCTAAAGGGAAGGGGCGGGAGTCAGAAAAGAAGGGTTAGAGGAAGGGGAGGCAGCGGGGAAACCAGGGACATTTATGGGGTAGGTGTAGGATGGAAAACACCACCTCCCCACTCAGCCCCGTTCTGGCAGCCTGTAAGCTCAGATTTCTCCCTTCCCTCTTTGCGGGTGTCAGGTGCTCAGAAAGCTGGACAATTACACCTTCCTCTACTATAGAAATATTTGCTTTTCAAAGTGTCCATTGGTGGGTTCTATAGTGGACAAGTGCATTTATCCCCACTTTACAGGCGAGTAAACTGGGCTCTATGAAAGTAAAGAGACTATGCAGGCAGAGCAACTTCTCCTTCTTGTAGGCTGTAGGCTGAATGGGCTTTAGGGCTTCAGCAGCCCTTCATGAGCGCCTGGGACTAATACCCGTGCTGTTCAGGTCTGAGCCAGGGGTCAGGTTATCCGGCGGGATTATTGGGGTCTCCTTGATTCTTTCCCCCAACAAGCTTTTCCTGTTTGGTCGTAGTTCTCCACTCCTACCCCGTGAACCCGCTGGCCATGTTTTGACTATTTTCACACACACACACACACACACACACACACACACACTCACACACACACACACACCAGTTCAGTGGTCCACAGGCCGCCACCTGGCTGACCCGTGCCACTATGAGGCCCCTTTGGTGGCCAAGTGGTTTGTATTGTCATTGCTCCTCAAAGGGGCTGTGAAGGGCCTGAGAGGTGGCTAGGTCCTCTTAGGAAGGGAAGCAGGATTAAAGGGGGAGGGGCCAAAAAGGAAAAAGGCTCAGCACGTGCGCGCCGCCTCATCAGGGCCAACGGAGCAGGCGGGCGGGGCCAGCTGGCAGTCAGGACCCCCGGGATTCTTGTGGGGTGTCCAAATATTGGGAACAAAGGCGGGAAAAGAAGAGAGCAGGAGGGAGGGAGAAAGGGAGCGCGCGAGGAAGCAGAAATTAGGGGGGTCTTAGATGAAAAAAAAAAGTAGCTTTAGGGAGAATGTGCTGTGGAGTGTGAAATTGCAGCCCACGGTGCTCCATATTGTACCAGAAGCGCTTCCAAAAAAAAAAAAAAAAAAAAAAAATCCTCCAATGTGACCAGAAAGCCGGCTAGGCGAGGGGGGGGTGAGGGGGGAGGGTGCGGGGGGGGCCTGGCGGGAGCCGGCCAGGCGGGGCAGGAGACCAGCCCTTGCATCCTTCACCCACTGCCAGGGACCTGGACGCCTAGAGTACGCCCTCCAAGGGCCCACTCCGAGGCCAAGTGGCTCGCGGGTGTGCGACCTAGAGTTTGATTGTAAGAACTTTTTTCTTTTCTTTTTTGTTGGTGGAGACGGTGAATTCCAAACGGAAACGATGCTGAGCTGCCCAGCAGCTGATCCACCTTCGCTTTCTCTCTCATTCGATCCTGCTTTCCTTTCCTTTGGTCTAGGGTTGGTTTTTTGTTTTTTTTTTTTTTTTTTTTTTTTGTCCCTTCATTCTAAACAACGCCCCCCCCGCAATTTTAATGCATTTAATTTGGTGTGCGCTGTGGGAAGCATTTCCTAGGGAGGTACGCTTAATTTCGGAATTTCTAATCCCCTCCCTCAGAGCTAAGGCCATAGCTCCCCACGCTTCTCCCCGGGAGGTAGAGGGAGAAAGACTAGCAGGGCGGGGGGGGGGCACAGCTGGATGCTTCACTGCAGCCGGGGAAGTGGGGGTGCGGGGGGGGGTGCTTGCAAGGTCCTCGGTGACACAGCCACCTTCGACAACTGTTCGAGACCCTGTGCCTAGTCGCGGGGTCAGGACCCTGTGAGCCGAAGAGAGGCAGGCAGTCATGTCACCCCCAGCAAATGAGGATAGAAAAGGGGCCTGGGTCCGCGGGGATGGCAGACAGGGTTTCTGCGTTCACTTTACTTATGCATGGTCCGCCCAGAGGCGCACTGAAATGTGGGGTCTAAGTCACAAGCGGCTTGGGACACCTTTGCATAAGTATATACAAGGGGGCCTTCTTATCACGGCCGCAGGCCTCCGCATACCTAACACTGACTCGGAGCAGGCCTGCTCCAGGGGAGAGCCAACTCGACCCCAGGCTTTCGGAAGGGAGGCCGGAGGAGTGGGGCGGCCAGGCGCCAAGCGATCACGGTAGAGATGGCAGCGGAGAAGGCGAAGGAACTGAGATCCACAAGGAAGATTTATTGGGCAGATCAGATGCACAGAGGCGACTAATGAAGCAAATCCCGAGATGGGTATCAGAGCAACTCCCCAAAAGTTTATTTGCCTTTAAATTTCCGCAGGGAGGCGGGCGCCTTGTTTGAAGTGTAAATGCCCCTAGGTTGGGGGGTGTGTGTGTGTTGAAGGGCTGCTTTGAAAACACTAGAGAGAAAAGGTTCATTTAGAGTCAGATGAGAGAAAAGCAACCAACCCTGACAGGTCGAGCCCTGCTTGTGTTTGGGGTTGGGTTGTTTTCTTTCTTTTTCTTTCTTTCCTCCCTTTCCTCTTCTTTCTTCTTTTCTTTTCCTACTCTTTCCCCTTCTGTTAGGGCACATAGAAGAAGAAAAAGAACAGGAAAGCGGGAGTCAGAAGGAGAGGCCAGCGAGGAGGGACATCTGCGAGTCAGCCCTTCGTTCTGAAGTCCAAAGCGGGAGCTGTGCACAGGCTAACCAGAGGGGCTTCCAGAGCAGCAGGGTAGATTGCCCTTTGATTATCTAGAGCCAGGAACCGGCTGGGAAGCTAACAGGGAACCTGGAGGGGGGGTTGTTGTCCCTGGAGCAAGGGCAGGGAAGGCTCTTCAGGGCTTTCTGGAGCTATGTAGAAATGAGACTATCACTAGCCCTCATTCCTAAGAGGATGTGCGCGGTGGGCACTATGGAGTGCAACTTCCATAGCGTTTTATGAATTGAATTGTTAGTTCTCTTTACAAAATGAAAAGTTCAGCCCCACTCCCATCCTTATGGGGAAAATACCCCTGGTCTAGGTTCACAGCTGATAGTATGTGAAACACAAAACCACATTTGAGCTCCAGAGGACTCTGGATCTCTGTTGGAATGAGGGATTCCGCTGATTTTTGTTTCCTCAACAGACTTAACAAGACTTAACGTATGTACACCCAACAAGAGCTCCTTTATGAACTCTTTTTGAATGCTTCCCACCTCAAATTTTGGACTGATTACTTCTTCAGAGGAAGCTAAGGCTACTGCAGTCACTACCACCCGAGAGCCCTGCCTTCCCAGCACGGCAGCTGACCCTTTTAGGCCAAAAGAAGTCTGTTTTCCTCCCCCCACCCCCTGATCCCTATGCGAAGTTAGTGCGTGTTGCTGGGGTTGTGAGGTTATGAGATTTGGCCAAAGCAAACCCGGGAGCGCCATCTGCAGGCCTTGAGAGGAAGGCATTGGTTTCCAGGCAGGGCCCCTGAGCCTCCTAGCCTCCTAGCCCAAGAACCTAGTCCTCAGCCCAAAGGAAGTGGAGGACAGAGTGGTGGTGGGCAGATGGAGAGGTGGTTTGTTTTTATTTTTATTTTTTAGTTTTAGTTTTTTTACTTTCCAGCAGTTACCCTGCAATTGGAATAATCTAGTCGGGAATTTCCAAGAGACAGAGCAAAGGCCCAGATCACAACGGACGCAGCTCCCCAAGGAGCGGAAAGCTCAGAATCCTGTGTAGCTGAGCCTGGCCTCAAACTCACCCAGAATGCGGGCAGTTCTAGATGCCCGGTAGGAGTCAGTCTGAGACAGGTCGAGTCTAGTGGGTGCTTCCCCGATCCCATCTACTGCCAAGGCTTTTTCGCTATAGGGACAGGGGCACTGTGCACTCACTGCCCTTCCTCTGGGCTGCAGGAGCTGCAGACACCGCCAAGGAGTCTAGGGTCTGCCGGGCCAAGAAAGCAGTGTCTCGCAGCTTGAGCTTCCTGGAGCCGCCCTTTCTCAGACCCAGGGAAGCCTGGGAGGGAGGGAGCGAGGGGGGGAGAGAGAGTTAAAACATCAGCTGAAGTGCCAAGATGATTTATGAGACGAGGGAAAATATTTCATAAAGATCTCCCGGATATTCTGTACTTAACCAGTTAGGAGACAAAGGGCTTCTCTCGCCTAGTGCGTGCGAGAGGACCCCAGCGAACAAGGGAGCGAGTGCGGGCCAGGCTGCAGAGACTGGGCCAGCGGCTCCGGTAGGAGCCGGGCCAGGCCGGCGTGCTGCGCCAGCTGCGCTCGCTCGGGATCCGCAGAGCTAGCGGCGGGCGGCGCTCAGTCGCGTTCATAGCCTCCTCTTCTCCCCAGCCGGGGAGAGAGAACGCCGTGGTCCCGCCTTGGGCTTCTGCATCTTCTGTCGCTGCCGCGTTCAAGACGCTGCGCGCCGTCTCCCGGCACAATCCCTTCCCTAGCTACCCGAGGGTCCAGGTGCCAAGTTCCCTGGCTCTCCTGCCATCCGTTGGGTCCCACCAAGGCAGGTGGGTTCTAGCCAGAGGCCTCTAGCTTGATTCCAAACCAGGCGTCTGGGCTGCCCAGACTCCGGGGAGGGGGTGCGCGTCGCTGCGTGTGGGACGGGAGGGGACAAAGTGCTGGGCACTTTGCCCCGGAATGAGAATCAGACGTGCGTGGATGGGAAGGTACCACAGGAGGAAAAGGCGAACGGGAAGGACCAGAGGGGAAGGGAGGGAGGGAGGAAGACACAGGGAGAAACGGAAGGGAACTCAGCGCAAGGGTAGCCGAGTTAGGACAGGGGATGCGGACTCGCGGGCGGGCGTCTGGGCTCTGCGGGCATTGGCCGGTGGATGGCAGGGCTGGGCGAGTTAGGGCTGAGAGCCCGGCTTCGGAGCGCGGCGCGCTCGCAGGCCCTCTGTGGTTGCCTGAATATTCATTAGGCTGGCCGCTCTTTATCCTTATCTAACGTTTATCTTCTCGGCGAGTTTCGTTTCTCAGTGTAGTTTTAATCCGGGGCTCCCATTCCTCCTCCCCCTGGCCCGCTCCTCACCCTCCCTCTTCCTTCGCCCGCTGCTCCCTCCCGTTTCCCCCTCCCCGGCCCTCCCCTCGCCGGCACCGGAGTGACAGGCGCGGGGCCCTCCTTGCCGAAGCTCGGGGCTCCGGCGCTGGCGAATCACAGAGTGGTGGAATCTATTGCCTTTGTCTGACAAGTCATCCATCTCCCGGCGCGGGGAGGAGGAGGGGGTCTGGAGGGGGCTTTGCAGCTTTTAGAGAGACACACACCGGGAGCCCAGGCTCCAGTCTCCGGCCGAGTCTTCTTGCAGCCGCAACCCACCTGGGGCCAGCCCAGCGCTGCGGGCGCCGCTCGGCTCCCAGGCTGCCTCCCCTCCCTCCTGGCCCTTCGGTCGCCGCGGCGAGCGCCTGCCTTTTCCGGGGGCGGGGGCCGGCTCGCACGCTCCCCTCCCGCGGGCGCCCGCTTGGACATCCCGGGGATTGCTACTTCTCTGCCAACTTCGCCAACTCGCCGGCACTTGGAGCGGCCCGGCTCCCCTCCTGGCGCCCTCGGGCCGCCCCCGCCCTGAGCTCTCTTGGTTCAGAGCCTCTCGGACGACCGGGTTCCAGGGGAGCTGAGTGAGCCGTCTTCCCTCCCCGGCCTCAGCTCTGGCCGCAACTGGCGCGCGAGCCATGCGCCCCCAGTGCCCCTTGGTCCAGCCCGTCGCCCGGGGGCTGCTTTGCTGACCGCCCAGCCGCGTGCCCCAACGGTGGCAAGTTGCAGCCGCTGCGGTTGCAAAGCCCAGCGGGCCCGGAGGAGTCCCGGCGTGGAGCGCAGCGCGGCGCCCCCCGCCCTCGCTTGCCCCCCAGCAGCCGGGCGCCCGCTCACTCTCCCTCCCCCACCGTCCCTTCCTTTTCTCCTCAAGTCCTGAAGTTGAGTTTGAGAGGCGACACGGCGGCGGCGGCCGCGTTGCTCCCGCTCCTCTGCCTCCCCATGGATATGCACTGCAAAGCAGACCCCTTCTCCGCGATGCACCGTGAGTACCGGCGCCCGGCTCCTGTCTCGGTTCTAACCCCATGTAGCCCCAGCGCGACCCGGCCCCCTGCGCTTAGGTCTCACCCTAGAGGCCACACTGGCTTTCCCCCGTCCCTCCTTTCCTTCTGTTTCTCTTACCTAGTGTTTCTCACGCCTTCAGCTACCGTTTTTTGCCACTCCGAGCTTATGGTTCTGCCTGCCTTTCTACCTTCCCTAGTGTCTCACCTCCCTCGGCTTCTTCCACCTGCTCCTCCTTACCTCGCGGGACCCATAACCCTGGGCCCGGGTTCCAGCCACCCACTGCCTAGTCAGCCTTTGCCCTGGACTGAAAGACTAATTGGCAGCAGTTTTCAGGCTGTTTCTCTCTCTCTCTCTCTCTCTCTCTCTCTCTCTCCCTTTCTCCTCCCTCCCTCATCTCTACCTTCCTCAAACTTAAGAGTTGTGGGTAATCAGGAGGAGGCTCCTAGCTTGGGCAGCCTCGGTGTCAGGACAATTGTGCCGCAGATCCTGGGGTGGGACCCCCTCTGAGCCTCAGCGCTCAGCCTCTCTGTTCCCTCCAGCTTCGTTAAGGCTTCCTGGGGGCTGCTTTGCAACACCCCATCCTTTCTCCCACCCTCACTTCTTCCCCCTCTTTCCCTTCCTCTTTAGCCAGGAACACGGGAGTGGTGGGAGAAGGTGGTCACTTTTTTTTTTTAACTTTACCCAGAGAGGGGATCGTTCTAAAAACAAACAAACAAACAAACAATGAGGGATTTTGAGAAGAAATCAAAGTCAGGGAGAGAGCTAGTGGTAGAACCTTCCAGGCCAGCCCCTGGATGCTCTGCCTTCGAGAGACGTCCTGCCTGCCTCCGCTCTCTGTCGAGAACCTTCTAGCCAGCGCCCTGGCCAGGGGGTCAGCAAGAATGAAACTCATAAGAGGGAAAGAACAAAAGAAAGACAAATGCCAAGGCTGAGGAGAAAGGAACGAGAAATTAAACCAAGAGGGGGTAAAATCAAGGGAAGAAAATTAAAAGGATGTTAGGGGAGAGATAAGAAAACAGGAAAGGGGGAAGTAGTGTAATGATATTTGAATGCATCTAATTCATAACGGGTCTTTAGCTCGGAAAACTATTTGTCAGGTATTTCCCTTGCTTAAAAAGATAAATAATATCCCAAGTAGAAAAGCCCTCCCCATCTATAGATTAATAATTAAGGATAATTTGTAACTTTCCACAAGGTAACTTTGAGACCTAGACTGATTTGTGCTTTAAAATGAGATCCAAGAAGAGGGAGACGTGTTTTGTTTGTTTCCTAAGCACATATTAAGCTTCACGGGACGATGAAAAACAAAACAAAACAAAAAACCCAAAAAACTCCTGGAATAAAATACAGCTCCCTAAATAATGTTTAGGTAAAGGAAACCCAAACGCGAGACTTCGGGCCGCTGCGAATCTCTCAGCCGGCAGGGAAGCCTCGCTCTTTTTCGGAGTTGAATTGAAACACGGTCCGCACACCGGTTCACCCGGGCGGCCGGTGTCTGCCTGGGCCCTGCTGCCGCTGCCGCACTCGGGGGTTTTTTGAGGATTGCTTCCTGGACCCGCCAGTGGTTCCCAGTGACAGGGAGCCACTTCGGAACCCAAAGGGGAGCAAGGCAAGCGGAAGGTGGTGGAAGGAAGGGAGAGAGGCTCTGCGCGGGCCAGCGAGGCGGCCGACTAGCGGGCGAGCAGTTACCGCCCGGGTCTGCGCCAGCGGCAGCTGCGCATTCTAGGCCCGGTTCCGCACAGATCCTCCGCAGCCCGTCGGCCCTGAACTCCAGCGGTGCTCGGTTGCAATCCTCACCCCATAGATTGGGGCAGAGGGGCCGGGCCCGGAGCCCGGTGAGGCTGAATTATTCATCTTTAATCTTCCCGCAGCTGCCGCCTTTTCATACCGGTAACGCGAGTTCTCCCGGGGCCTAAATTATTGATGGTCCGGGTTTGTAGGGAGCAGAGATGGGGGGGGGGGAGAGGGACCAAAGATGGGGAGACCATGGGGATAGGGGTTGTAAGATAAGAGGTTCTGGTCTCCCGGAGCCAC
The DNA here is from genome assembly GCA_964023405.1 of Apodemus agrarius. Lineage (NCBI taxonomy): Eukaryota > Metazoa > Chordata > Mammalia > Rodentia > Muridae > Apodemus > Apodemus agrarius. The sequence goes on from OZ030005.1 coordinate 183,679,782, forward strand.
TGGATTAGAGGCCTCTGTCCAGGGGTTTCTCCCAAGCTTGTTTTGTTCTCCCTATAAAAAGATGGGAGAGATTTAAAGAGGGCTCGAGATGTGCCCGCTTTCTCCGAAACTCGTTTGAGGCCATGGGGCAGTGGCTGCAGGTTGCAGACCTTGCTTGGCCCGGTTCTGCCTCTAGAAGTCTCTGCGGCTGGACTGCTGAGTTACTGCGGCGGCTGCGGGTTAATCGCTCTAGGTGCAGGATTTCTGGGCTGCTTTAGGCCGTGGAGAATGGGGCACCCGGCAGCGGCCTTGAGCCTGACTGACACCCGGTGGCCTTCTTGGCTTCCAGGTTGGGAGCCCTCGCCCAGTTGGGTGGGAAACCAGGGGGCTCGGCTCTGGCCGCTGGAGCACCCGCCCCTGCTGTTGGCTTTCGTAGGCAGCTGCCGAGCTCTGAGAAAGGTCAGAGGGTCCCGAACTGGCTTAGACTGGCAACGTGGAGTGCCGGAGCCCTAAGTCCGCAGGTGCAGTTCCTACCACGCCACCTTCGGGGGAGACTCAGGGGTGAGGGGTGGGGGCGCTAGCCTTGTGTGGCAGACAAGCGAACCCCAGCAGCCGGCGCTTTTCAGCCGCTGCGGGGAAGAGCGAGACTCTTCGCCGCCTCGCGGTCTCTGAGCGCAGCCGATCCCGCGCCGCCACCTCTTCTGCCGCTCCTTTTCCACCTGGATTTCTTTCCACCATAGACATTAGGGATGCAGAGGGAAAATATTGTTCAAAACACCCGAAGAGCGAAAACATAAAGGGAAGAAAGAACTCCTGATAAAGACAAAATAAAAAAAATACAGGGAAAGAGGAAACAGTAGGACAATTAGAAATAGGTACAAGGGGAGAAGGAAGAGGTAGGCAGCGATGGTGAAAGGGACGTGTTTCAAAATCCCGACCCTCCAAATCCACCTCGCTCCCGGCCTTGGTGAAACCCAAGCCGCGCCAGACCTGCGGCGCAGGCGGGTTCCCTGCCAGCAGCTGTGCTGTCCCCGGCCCCGCCCTTCCTTTCCCCACATCCCTACTTTCAACCTCTCTGACATTATTTCCCCTTTTATTCCTCTCCATTTTTTTTTTTTATTCCTCTCCGTTTTTCAGCTCTGCTCTCTCTCTCTCCTGGTTTCTCTACTCTTCCCACACTTTGTCCTTTGCGGAGCACTGGTGTGAGAGGCGTGTTCTTCCCTAACCCAGCATCTGCGCGCTGACAGCTAGCGGGGGTTCTGACACCAAATCCTCTATCCAGACCGCCCACCAAGCCACCTTTCTCCCCGAGTCCTGGGACGTGCCCCTTAGCTTCGCCTGCTCCCTTCGCACGTGGCGGGCCTCGGACCCTGACTAATGGCCGGTCCCTGCTGTGTGTGGGGTGTTGTGTTTTTTTCTTGTCTCTCCCCAGCAGGGCACGGGGGTGTGAACCAGCTCGGGGGGGTGTTTGTGAACGGCCGGCCCCTACCCGACGTGGTGAGGCAGCGCATCGTGGAGCTGGCCCACCAGGGTGTGCGGCCCTGTGACATCTCCCGGCAGCTGCGGGTCAGCCATGGCTGTGTCAGCAAAATCCTGGGCAGGTGAGGGCCGGGTGCCGCCTCCCTTCCCAGCTGAGGTTTTAGTTAAAAGTCGAGGTGCCAGACAGGATGGGAAGGAAAGGGCTTGAAGGCTCTAAAGGGCCGGCTGCCCCTTTCGAGAAAGGCTTATAAGTAATGGCTGGGACTTGGAATGAGGGTGGTGTAGGGTCTGGCCAAGCGGAACCCGGCTCCCGGGCCCTGCAAGAGAAGGCAGCTACATTCAGAAAAGGAGGGATTTCCCCCGCAGCTAATCGATGTAGATGGGGTTGGAGGAAGCGGGTCCCAAGATGAGAAAAGGCAGCATTGGGAAGACTGCAGGGGGGGCCCACTTCAGTAGGAACTCCGCGATTCACGCGGGGTCAGCTCGCCCAGCACGGGTCCTTCCCTGCTTCCCAAGTGGAAGAGCAGCCTTCCGCTCCCGGGGATGCCTGCTCTAGTCACTGTGCACACCCAGCCACTAGCCCGTTTCCCACCCTAGTCGAGCGCCTTCTGGAGTCTCTGCTCAGCTACACAGGGAGAGCGGCTTAGCGGCTCTGGAGCTTGCAGCCCCCCCTGCCCTTGCCGCCACCGGCTTCTTGCTGACCCCGACGGCCTTCCTGGCCCAGGTACTACGAGACTGGCAGCATCAAGCCCGGAGTGATTGGTGGCTCCAAACCCAAGGTGGCAACGCCCAAAGTGGTGGACAAGATCGCTGAATACAAGCGACAGAACCCGACTATGTTCGCCTGGGAGATCCGGGACAGGCTGCTAGCTGAGGGCATCTGCGACAATGACACAGTTCCCAGCGTCTCATCCATCAACAGGTGAGCAAAGCCCCCCCCGTGGGCCTGGAGGGCAAGACTTCAGTTCCTTACTCCTGCCGGCTGGGCTATCTCCCAGGGCCTCTCTCCGCTCTTTGTCTAGTCTCCACCCATCCTTCCCGGTTCCCAGCCTGAAGTCCTCTGGGCATGGTAAATAGACCTGGGAAGCAGAAATAGACAGACAGACTGACTGACACACAGACAGCTCTTTCCAATTCAAAACCGAGTTTTCCCTGCCAGGCTTCTCCCGCCAGTGTCCTGGAAATGAATCCAAGTGTTTGTGGTAATTAAGACTCCAAGATTGCCCGCCTCGGGATCTAGAGACAATCACAGCCCCTAGCAAAGTCTTTAAAATGACCACTGTCTATTCACCACCTCCAAACAGAGTTTTTCTTTCTAAAGTCACGTACCCCTCCCCAGGGGCAGCCAGAATCCCGGCTCCTTTACCCTTTCAGCCAACTCCCACAAAGCTTGCCTCCCAAGAGCCCAGGTCTTGCTAGCCAGCTCCACACAAATTTCCGGCCCAGAAGCACTGGCATCCAGGTCTGCAGAGCAGATGCCAGCCACCAGCCAGGACTTGGCAGAGAGTAGAGGAGCTGGACCAAAGGCTGGGATGCCAGGCGGGGAGTGAGAGTTGGGTCCCTGTGGCGGACTCCTGGGAGATGCTCCCACCACCAAGCTTGCCGGTCTGAGGCTAGAATCTTGGCCAGAGTGGACACTGGGACCTGCAGGCTCTACTCAGTTCTCAGTCCCCAGGTCTCTCCGGTACGGGGTCTGGGAAGCCACAGGGTCATGCTTTACGCATATGCACCCCATCTGCTGGGTGCCAGGGTATCTCTCTGGGGTGACTCCAGAGCGCTTATCAGGCAACATCAAAGCCCTCAAACCCAGACCAGCTTCCTAACTGCAGGACTGTGCAGCTTTAACGGTTGTATGCGGGGAGACTCTGGACTGCAAAATCAGAGTCCAGCCAGAGGCAGGTGGCCACCTCTGAGGCACCCCCAAATCAAGAGACAGCTAAGAGTTTCCCCCTCTGTTATTCTTCCTACTCTTCACAGGCCCATTATCAGAACAACTAATAATTCAGATGGCACCTCTCTCTGCCCTAGCATCACCTACCTTTTTTTTTAATCCTTTGCAAATGATGTGGAATTATCCCAAATCATCCTGAAAACAGCAGGTAAAATTAGCTGGTAGAATGTACCTTGGCTAAAGAAGATTCCCTCTGCCACACTCGTGCTGTAACGTGCGGCAAGGCGACCCCAGAAATTATCCCAGTGTGTGCCATCTGTATTAAAATGGTTATTCCGTTATGAACAGGGTAACATAATACTGATCAGCTAATTATACCCCTCCGAAACCCTCCAGCTTCCCGGGCCTGGCTCAGCCAGGTACTGGAAATGTGCGGCTGTTTGACATTCACTTTCCAAAAGGGCTGGAGATAAACACAGGGTGGACTGAGGAAGCAACAAGCGCTTTGCGTTTAAAAGTCACAAGGCTGGGGAGGTATTGAGGCGGGCGTGGCAGTGGACAGGGAACAAAACTTTGTTGGTTTTTTTTTTCTCCTTTCTTTTCTTTTTCTCCTAAGCCACCTAATGACTGCCTGTGGTCCTTGCAAGGAATAGAACTGAATTCTTTAGAGGACAGTAGCTAAGTCGAGTGGCCCGGATGAGGAGTAGTGTCCCTGGGTTGGGTGGCAGTGCTCTGGGGGCTATTTTGGAGATACACGTATTGTCTGTGGTGGAAATCGCAAGCTTTGGGAGAGTTCAAGATGGACAAGGTTTCAGCGGTGTGCTTCTTTTGAGTGGGGTGTGCCGGAAGCCCTGCCTGGCACCTTCCCTGGTCGCTACCCCTCTAGCATGTATCCACGGATGGCGGGGCTGTTTTCAAAGCTGGTTTAGGTACAAGTTGGAGGATGTTTCATCCTAAAGCATAGAGCGCGGAGGACAAGTGGTCCTTACATCAAACTTCAGAGGTCTGAAGGTGCGCCTATCCAACCGGGAGAAAGTAGACAGAAAGTAGCTGACAGTGTGATGAGACAACACACTGGGGAAAGAACGGTCCCAAGCCTGACAGCTCTGAGAGCCACAGAGGCTCTTGGGAACAGGATACTATTACTGGAGATACACACGGGCTTCTTTTGGGTGTGGAGATAGAGGCACTTCTGGGTAGGTATGGCTGAAAGTAGAAGGAGCGTAAGCCTAGGAACCCGGAAGCCACCAGCAAGCAGCATGGGCAGCCCAGGCTGTGAGCTTAAGCTTGCTTTGTCAATGGGATCTATCAGGCTAGTTTTAATTTTGCTTTGGGAAGAATCCTCCCGTGGTTGAGACTTTGGGAAGATTGGTTGGGGCTTCCCAGTGTGTCACTGGGACACATTTGGACATCAGTGTCCTTCCGGCGGTTGAAGGGGAAGGGGAAGGGTCTTCTGGAGCCATGTGTCATGCAAATGTGTTGCTGCTGGTGCTAGTTGTCCCAAGGACTTGGGCCTTTCTGTTTTGAGAATTCTCAGTCACTGCAAGAAGGACCTGGAGGTTGACCTGTGTGTGCTCTGGGAAGTGGGGAGTGCCTGAGTTCAGAACTTTGGGGACAGTAGGGTGCCCTTCTATGGTGCTGTTATCATTGGTACATATATATGTATGTATGTGTATGTATGTGTACATACATACATGTCCCGAGTAAAGGTGCTCAGGAGCTAACACTGGCTAGAAAGGAAGTCTACAACCTGCTCACCCACCTGAGCCAAAGGTTTCCCTCTTCTCCTCCCCCAAACAGATGCTGTCGCCACACTTGAAATATGCCATTATGACTCTAAACTAAATCACTCTTCATGCTTTAAAAATGGTTTGGGCACTCTCTGATCCTGTCCAACCTGAGTTCTCCCCCCCTGGCAAATCCTCCTAGAAACGCCTCTCTGGGCCGACGGTGTGGTAGCGAGCCATCCACATCTGGAGGCCACCAGCTAAAGTCTTGGCTCTGAGCAGCTCGTGGTATTAATGGATCATTATAAATACCGGGCCGCTTAGTGCTGAGTGCCGAGCTGCCCTCGCTTCTGCTTAAACAGCCTCTCTGTTGGGGACACTGTCAATAGGTAACTTCAGATTGAAGCCTGGCATGGGAAATGACCTACGGGTAGGGTAGAGATGAGAGATCTGCGTACATTAAAAGGAGGAAAGGACCTCATCAGGCTGAGTTATCGACAAGGCAGGAAGGATCGTCCTGATGATATCACCGATCTTCAGATTGGCATGTTGCCTCGGGCACAGCGTGGCGGGTAGGGCTAAGGCTACACCCTCTGGTGTGATCTCAAGCCCACTGATGAACTTCTTGAGGCAAGTCAATACTTTGGGGGGGCCACAGACTCTGTACCCTTACATCTTTGCAGTGGACATTTAGGGCTTGCTAGTCACCTCCCACTCCCCCTATTCTTTCTTAGTCCATTTGCCTTAAAGTAAGTACATGCATCCTTCCTTGTTGTGGCAAACACTGGCTTCAAGAAAACTGTAGGCTCAGTGCCGTGTTAAGCAATGCCAGTTGGTCTCCCCCCCTGCCCCAGGTTTCCTCACTGAGTAATTCACGGGTGTTTGCTATTGGTCTGGAGGAGAGTGGGCGGTGGTCTACCAGTTGTCCTTCCAAGTAAGCTGATAGTTACTAACCATAGCCATGGGAATCCTGGAGACTCATCCTAAACCAACGCATCTGTTTCTGCCTCTGGAACTCAGACCTAGGTCACTTAGATTTGACTTACTTGGCCCAGGCTTGGCACGGAAGAGGGGGTGGCATTGCTTGTCACATCTCTAGATCTATGCAGCGGTTTGCGTTGTCATTACTTTTGGTGTCAAGACAAGGAGCTAGGGTGGGTCAGTGAGTTAAGAAAAAGACTTCATCCCAAAGAGGAATGGGAGAGATCAGGGCAGAGAACATGTCTTGGGGCTCTAGGCCTCAGGCAGGGCTTGCAAGTTCTTCTCTGTGCTTTCTGTCTCAAAGCCATGTTTACCCACTTTTTTCCCAGTGGGAGTCTCTGCTGTCCTGGTCACCAATCCTTAGACAGGCATGTGAAACAGGTGTGGTCCTTAACCTGTTTCTTGTGTTTTCAATGCTTCACATTTCATTTTTGTTTACGTGTGTGTGTGTGTGTGTGTGTGTGTGTGTGTGTGTGTGTATTTAGAGCACGCCTAGCCCAGTGCTCGAGTGCAGGTCAGAGGACAACTTGTGGGAACTGGTTCTCTCCTACCCTGTGGGATCTGGGAAGAGAACTTTGAAGGTTGTGATAGACTTCTGGGCCAGACTGTCTCCTGTTGGTTGGAGTGTGGTTATTCAGGCGACGGCGTAGGTTTTCAGAGGTTGACTGCTTTGAGTGCCTACCTCAGCTGGCAACGTTTGAGAAGTAAAGATGAGGGGTTAGCCTAAAAGAAATAAAAACTCCAGGTTGGGTTTAGAAGGTAATGTAGAGAATAAAAGAGAGGGGGAACCCCAAAATAAACAAATAAAGTCTCAACTGTTCTGAGAACTCAATAAAACAATCACATCAAATATGAAGAGGCATAAATCTCGTGTCTGCACAGGTAACCCACTCGATTGCTTTTATTATCGCTCAGGCTGACTCCATTTATTACCATCCACAGCCCGGGCAAAGGAGACTGCGTGGAGGGTGGTCTCCGGTGCAATCCTATACCCCGAGAGGCAACAATCAGCCCATACAGCCAGGGATTTCGATGGGAGCCAGGAAGGGCCCATCTGTCTGCATGAAGCCAATCAATAACTCTGTAACCAGAGCCCTTGTCACAGGGAAATGGACAACACAACAGTTCAATAGAGGGGCCACAAGGGGAATTAGCCAAGTGGAGATGGTGCCAGGCGGGAGCAGCGTCTTGAGAAGGGAACAGGGTTCCTGGAGGAGAGACTGGGACAGCAGGGATGGCGGGGCTCTGCATGCTTACAGGCACAGGTGAGGGTCGGCTGTGCAGTCAGCCTTGGGAAGGAGAGGCAAGGCTGGCTGTGTAGAGTGGTGGGATCCGTGTCCTAGAGGACAGCTTGGGAAGGGGCTTGTGATGCTCATGAGGTGGTCCGATTGCCAACATAATGGGATAGACTTGACGCCTAGAACGTTCTCAGCTTTCGGCAGAGAAGCAGCTGTGGTACGCGGCTCAGATGAGTCATTCTTGCCAAAGTGTGCATTCTGGAGAGGAGGGTCCCAGAGGAGACGGAGGCCCTGCTTCTCAGTCTTCTCGGCAGGACTGATGAAGGAACACTTTAACCCAGGGGCCCAGTATCTACTCTCAGCTTCCTCGGGTGCAGACCTGGCTATTCTGCAGGGCCTTAGAGCTCAGGGCTCCCCTGAACCCCTCCTTGATGCCATACAGTTCTTCCACTGCGAGGAGAATGTATACATTAAGAAGTCACTTTCCGTGTCCTTAAAAGGATCCAGTAGATGGGGCCTGTTCACTATGCCAGTTTCCTAGACTCTTGATGTTTTTTCATACCTCCATCCCTGTCAGATTAAGTGTCCAGAGCTCAGGTTCACAAGGTAGAGGCAGCTACGGCCAATGAATCACCCAGAGGACACAGAAGGATTCCAGAAACCTGAAGACCAGGGCCTCCCAACAGGTACCCAAGCAAGGGCAACAGTGGTTGGAGAGAAGTCATGTCTCCTGGATTATCTGTCAACCACTGGGCCGAGATGATTTTTCTCTTGTGGGTCACATTTTCTGGATTCGATGCTATCAAGGCACAGTTAGAATTGTATGCAAAACATATGCACAATGGCCTATAGGGGTAAAGGCCCTGTGTGGGAGACTGTGTGTCTGTGTATACCCATATCTATTCTTAGGTACAGGGCTCTGAGGCCAAAAGAACAAAGAAAATGGTCCCAGAATGGGACCTGCCATTACAGTGCAAGGCTACGCACCTTGTCCTTGCCTCAAGTGGTTAATCAGCAAGTCAGTCATTTGGCTTGTTAACTGCAGTGGCCACAGTCATAGAGTTTGGCCAAAGATGATTGCATTGCACAATTTAGACGACTTGGGTCCAAGTTTTCCATCAAGTTCTGTTTGTATTACAAATCTCAGTAAGTCCAGTTAACCCCAATGTGAAGACCTTGGCTGCCATGGTGCCCCCTTTGTGATGGAGACTTTTGTGATCATATATGCATCCTTATTTTGACCCTTGAGCCCATGCGTGTGTGTGTGTGTGTGTGTGTGTGTGTGTGTGTGTGTGTGTGATTCAGGAAACCACAGCTTATCTTCAAGCCATGGAAATATCAGGACTTCTTGTGTTTCTTTTAAAAAAAAAATTTTATTCCTTTATTTTATGTATATGAGTGCTTTATCTACATGTACACCTGAAATCCAGAAGAGGACACCAGACCCCATTACAGGTGGTCGTGAGCCACCATGTGGCTGCTGGGGATTGAACTTGGGACCTCTGGAAGAGCAGCCAGTGCTCTTACCCACTGAGCCATTTCTCTAGTCTCTTCTTGTGTTTCTTGAGGGGCAATGTGATGAGAAGATATTTTGTGTTGAGAAAGGGGAGAGAGAGGGGGAGGAGAGAAGGGGAGGGGAAGAGGGAGAGGGAAAGAGAGGGGGAAGGGACAAAGGGGGGAGAGAGAGAGGATGAGAGAGAGAGAGACAGAGAGAGAGAGAGAGACAGAGAGAGACAGAGAGAGAATTGGGAGTAAAATAGTCATTTACTCTGGAGTTTGACTTTGGATGTGGGGGTAAGGAAAATGGAGCCCCAAAGTCCAGACTTGTGCACACCAAGAACAGTGATGGAAATGCAGGTAGCCACAAGGGTACACGCCGGTGTTTTCAGAGAAACTGGCAGGAAAAGGAGCAGGGATGTGTACAGGAGTTGGAGGCATGGGCCCGGCCTACAGGCATTGATACAGAGATGGTCTTTACACTTACCACTGTGTGAGCGAGTGAGTGAGTGTGTGTGCATGATGAGGTCTGAGGATAACTTTGGGAGTTGATTCCATCCTTTTCATTCTACCCTGCCCCTGTTTGTGTGTACGATGTGTGTATGTGTGCGTGCATGGGCACACACACTCACACACATGTGCACATGCACACAGGCCAAAGGTTAATGTCAGAAAACAGCCTCCATAGCTTTTGGCCTTATTCACTGGCAAAAGGTCTCTCAATCAAACCCAGAGCTTGCCGATAGGACTTGTCTTGCTCCAGGGATCCCATCTCTGCCTCCTGGGCTGCTGTTGCAGATGGGCCACAGCTCTTGCTCAGCATCCTGTGGGTTTGGGGAATCTGGATCTGAATTCTCTGGTCCACACACGTGCACAACAAACTCTTTATCTACTCCAGCCCCTCCCCCGACCTTGGAGGTTCTGGGGATTGAACTCAGATTGTCAGGCTTGCAGGGCAAGAGTCTTTACCTGGTAGGTTTCCTTGCAGGACCCAAAAAGACAAATTTTAACAACTCTGTGCTAACCAAATAAAGTGCACTTTGGGTCTGATTCTGTCTTGGGCAGCAGTTGGCAGCCTCTGGTGGGTGGAAGTCTACACAGTGATCTCTGCTCTAGGACAGAGCTGTGACCTCAGTGTAAGCGTGAGAGAGCCAGTGTTTCCCCTGCACCTCAGCACAGAAGCTCCTGGGGTGTCCACAGGAGATGGTAGAGCTCTCTTTAGCTGGAGGAGGAGCAGTTGAGTCCTGGATGAGGACAGCAGGCAGGTGTGATGCAGACTGCTAGAGTGGCGGGGCGGGTGAGAAGCTGAGAGGTGCGAGCCTGGAGGGGGAGGTCTGGTAGCCTCCTTGGCCTGCATGGTGTTTGAGGACGGAGCACAGAGCAGGCAACAACAGTTGAGAAGGGAACTAGAGCGCTAGAGTTTACAGGAGGGCATACGGTTCCCTGAAACATCTCAGATGCGGCTAGAGAAAGCCAGTGAGTGCCCAGGGTAGCTGTTTGTTCAGGCTGGTGGCATTCTCAGAAGCCCAGAGTCGACAAAGAAGAAAAGGAGAAGCCAGCCGGGGAGATGTTCCCGACAGGAGGGTGGGCCAGAGGAAGTGACGTTGCAGGCAAAACCTCAAGGTCAGAGTTTCCCGATCCTCTCTAAGAGACAGCTATGGGAACATGGACATGGCTATGGCCACCTGCCCCTCAGCATTCTGCATGTCCTGGCAATGGTTGTGCTGCCGTTGGCAGGCCCAAGAACAGAGAGAGGCCGAGAAGAAGTCAGGGCGATCCCCGCTTTCTCGGGCTCTACAATAGAGCTATCTAGTGTGTGGGGCCACATTGCTCCAGACTTCCTGCTACGCTTGCTTTTAGGCAGGTCTGACCAGGGTGAGCTCCCTCCGCAATGGAGCAGAGAAAGCTGGGCGGACGTGCCAGGCCGTCCCTGGCAGGGTGTGCAGCGGGGCAGCTGGCTGCAGGCAAGCAGTGTTCACCTTGCAGGCACAGCAGAGAAGCAGGAAGGATGGAGGGACCTGGAAGGGAGAGCAGGACGGGCATTAGAGAGCTCAAGCCCATGATGGCTCGCTCGTCCCGGGAGCCGCCTTTCCTGGTTCTGGTGCTCCCTCTCGGCCCTGGAATCTTTGAGGGTTCAGATGCCCATACCTTCCAGGCACGGGAAGGAGCTCAGGAGCATTTCTAACGGTGTTGGGATCTGATGGCTCGCTGAGATGGTCAGGCACACGCACCTCGTTCTGACCCTTACTCTGCCAGCCTTCGTCTGACTCCTGTGGTTCCTTGTGCTGTCCTCAGAGAATACGATGGGCCTCTGTGTGGCTTTGTTTTAGAGAATGTGTGGCTGGTGGTTTCTAGCATTGCCTGGCTTTCATAGCCTGGGAGGTTGGCCTAGCATTGCCGGGACATCTCAGAAGTCAAGTCTTGTCTAAGTGAGAGCTGACAGCATGCTTATTCCGAAAGCTTCTGGCTTGCTAGACTGTGTGAGCCCAAAGCAAGAATCCCTGGCATCACTTGGATAGTCTGCTTGTTTGGGATGTTACTGAATGCTCCCCAGAGGGCGCAGGGTCAAAGGGACAGTAGATGTCCTAGTGGGTCAATAGCTAAGGATCAGGTCAGGCTTACAAAGGGTTCTGACACAATCGGTAGGCGTGCCTGTATCTGGGAGTATGGGCCCGAGTGTGCAATCAGTGAAAACTGGCTCTGTTGGAGGTGAGCATGTCACCCGTGTGTGGCATCCGGTGAACTTGTGGCCACAGCGTTGGTTGTGTTTACCTGTAACCTCAGAGGCAACCTCTGTAGAGATGAGACCAAAGGTCAGGATGGTTATCGGCTATCATCTGCAGCAAGCGCCCGCCCGCCAAGCTCCTCCCTCCTCTAGGGGGTAGATGGATGGGTAGGCCAGGCCAATCTCTGACTGAAGAGTGAGGAGTTGATTCTGATTGAAGAGTGAGGAGAAGCTGATGAGATAAGGGAGGCCACCTTTCCTCCCGGGATCAACGGAGGTGTCATGTTCCCCACTCTTTTGCTTTCCTAAGAAGGGCAGGCCAGACTTCCACTTACTGTGACTGTCTGCCTTCTGGAAAAGCCAGAGGGAAGGAGATTCCTTCCACCATGGTCCTGGGAGAGAAAACCTGGCAAATTCCCAGGTGAGAGAGAAAAGGCAGCAGAAGGAAGACAGCAGGAGAGAGGGGAGGACCGGATGCCTTGACACTGATCGGCCCTGACCTGGTGTGGGGCCATAGAAAGCCGGGGAAAGGGCAGCTCTGAGGCTTCCAGCTGGCCTTCTGGGCCCGGTGCTTGGTCTCCGCAGAGGGTATAGCTCTGCCTCTAGTCCAGTCCCTTCTAGAAACGGGGGTCACCCTCACTCCCTTCTAGAAACGGGGGTCACCCTCACTCTCTATCCACTACCCTCCGGCCTACATACAACATCTGCCTCTTCCTCCACTCCCATCACCTCAATCCCTGGCCCTAGGGAGATACTCTAGAAGGTCATGCAGACTTCTTAAGAGACGACCTCTCAGGGTAGGTAGAAAAAAGTTGAGAGAAATTCATTTCATGGCTAGCGGCTGCTTAGAAAAGGCGATTCCGGCATCCGAGTGTGATAGATGTTAACTGAGCATTAATCGCATTAAAGAGGGCCCTATAAACTTTTCATTTCTAATTAAATTCGTCCAGTGATGCTGCCCAAGCGAGTACTCTGAGCCTTTGTTTATGTGGAAAATTAAAATGCAAATACAATGGGATTTATTTCCAGGACTGGGCTGATGATCCGGCCCCGCTGGCGACTGGCCTCTAGGCCTGTCAGGCTAGGTAGCTCTGCAGGTGCTGTCCACTGTGCAACAATTTTTTTGTTGTGAAGGGAAAGGCCAGAGTTCAAGGTCAAATACTATACACGAGGAGAAGTTACCAAAAAAATTAAAGAGGAGAAAAAGCGGTAGACAACCCACTAAGGTAGGAAAGCATTTTCTTGGTTTTCTAACCTTCCTACTGTAAGAATAGTGCCCCACAAACAAACAAACAACTCTTTTTTGTGAATAATGTCACCATAAGCCTCCCTTGCAATTGTGGTTAAAAAGAAAAAAAGGTGTGGGAGGGAGGGTTTGGAGGCCTCTATGAGTCTGTTCCTAGAGAACTCAAAGATGTCAACAGACAAGGAAGGCCTTCAGTGCAGCTTTCTCTCCAGTGCTTGGAGGGTCAGCTGCCGTCTCCATCATGGTTTTGATGGGTCCTTCCTGCCAATGTCAAGTGGCTCTGTCACAGGGTAGTGTAGCGTAGGGGCACACATGAAGAAGGACATTATGCACGCATGACCGCCCGCAGGCACACAGCCTCTTACACATAAGAGAGAGCTGGTGGCTCACAGGAATGAACACATGGCCCCCACAAATGAGCCTTTTAGTACCGCGATCCCTTGGATGGAAGCAGAAACCCTTAATGCTTTTGAATGGAGCTCTATGAGTTCCTGCTTACTAAAACATAAATTAAGCTGAGAGGAGAGAAAAACCCAGGTAAGAAAAATCATTTGGGTATATCAGTTAGAGACACTGAAAAATAGCTACAGTGCGCCATGAGTAAGGAAGTTGTAAATAGCATTAAAACTCGAGAGGGAAAGGAAATAGAAGTAGGAGGGACAAGAAAAGGCAGGGCGTTAAATCACAAATAGAGGCTCATGTTCAAAGTCACAAACCAGATTTATACCAAGCTTTGCAAAATCTATGGCCTGGACTGACAGTAGGTGGAGATCCCGGGGGGCTGGGGCACTGAGTACACAGGCAGGCCCAAGGCATCCTGACAGTATAGAGAGAGGCCAGGCTGCTCATTGTGCTGGATTCTGGGATTGATCCGCTCCCTGTGCAGGGATCTGATTGGCTCTGCAGACAGTCAAGAATGCAGCCGCGTGAGAGTCTTTAAAGGTCCTTAAGCACACGCGTCTCTTGTGAGCTGGATCAGCGTTCTAATGGTTCTCCAAGGTAGCAAGCCATTCCTGGAACACCGCCCGCTTGCCTGAACTTCGCAAACAACTGCTACTCCCGCCCTCTTAGGTCTTGTTTTATTCCGGGTTAGTCTTTTCCTCTTCAGTGTTCGCTTGTATCTTGGGAATGCATGAGCACTTGCTGACAAGCACATTAATGACCATGGCGACGCCCAAGCATCTGGAAGAAAATCAAAAACACTTCAGTCAATCATCTATGTTAGTTGCCCACAGGATGCCAAAGAGCTGGTGATTTAGCATGTCCACCGGGTTGACTTGCTTTCTCCGGTGTCATTCAGGCACAGAACCAGCGAACCCGGGAGACACCTATTTCAAAGGAAAATATTCTAGGAAGCGTAGTGTGGTGGTTAGGAAGGATCTTGGATGCGCTGGGTTTGGTTTCTGATTTAAAGGGAGCCTGGGCCAGGCACAGGGGTGGCAGCAGTTTGTGTCTGGACAAACACAGCCCCTGGATACACCGGAAGAGGCTCCTTCGGCTGTCCATTAGGCCTGGCGCCCACTAGGGAATCTGCCATCTGAAGGACCTCAATAGACATGACCAGTCAATCGCCCACCCTTCCAGTCACCCGTTCAGAAATGTCTTGCTAAGCACCTCCTGTGTGCCAGGCACGTCACAGAAAGCTCTATGGCACAATGCAAGAGGGAGGCTTCAGGGAGAAATCGCCATAGTTTGAGTCTGGCTAACCTCCTAGCCTTTCTGTACCTCAGTTTCCCTAGTCATATAAGGTAGGGATAATCACTTAAATCTCTTACAGACTCTCACGAGGGTTAAATGAACACACCCACCCCACCCCACCCCTGCAGTAAATCTACTTAGAATCGCACCCAGCCAATATTAAGGAATCAATAAATGTACTATTCTTATTGCAATAGTAATAATCAATTATGCATTTTTAGTTTTAGCCTTTGTCGATATGTGTCTTTCTGGTTTGTATGTGTATAGCACCGAAGCATTTTAAATAAGAGGGTTTGAAGGGTCAGGTCTCTTGGTTCACATCTGTAATCCCAGCACTCAGGAGGCTGAGGCAGTAGCATCTTGAATGTAAGGCCTGCTTAGGGTTCCATAGAGAAACCTTGTCTAAAAACAAACAAGAAAAGAAAAAGACGAAAGCCTGACTAAAGAGGCAGAAGGGTTAGCATCCTGAGCACTCGCGAGGTTTCCGGGATCCGTGCACCCAGCGGAAATCAGGAAGTGAGCTGACTTGGCGTGTTTTCCAGCAGGTGGTGAGTCTCTGTGACTCAGGTCTGACCACTGAATAGAGTTAGTCAAGGACTTGCCTCTTTGTTCACTTTGAAAGCCCAGCCTGTGTACATGTGTGCATATATGCATGCATGGTTGCACACTCATGTGCACAGTCATGCCCTCTTCCGGGATGAGCTGGCTGTTGTCTGAGGACTTGGAGGTTGGCATTTTCCAGGCTCCGTGGCATTTTCCCAAGTTGTGCTTCTTTGCATTTGTAATTTTTGTTTTTAAAGAGATAAATGAGACAGCGGTGGGGGAAGTCTTCAGGTGAGAGCTTTGAAGGGTTTCCCTGGTTCTTAAATGCCACAGCGGGGAGAGAGAAGGGAGGCACCAGGAAAGGGGGGGGGAAGAAAAGCAAGAAAAACGGAGATGAGGATGAGAGAGAGGAGCAAGCGTATGGTTAAACTCAAACCATATCCGTCAAGTGTGGTCCTTTGTAGCTGGGTGCTCCCGGGAGGATGGGGATCCTGCAGCCTCTACAGTTAGCACCACCACTGAGGGGAAAGTATTTTAAGAAAAGAATTTAGGAAGTAAACTTACTTCGGGCTTTGTCTATTTGGTACGATGGTCCAAAGTAACTGGATAATGATATATTCCTCTGTTCTTTCTGTGTCCAGCAAGACACAGACAAAGTGAAAACCAAAGTTGTCCTAACTCAGGGTGACGTGTCTCTCGTCTCTGTGGGAAATCCCGTGGAATGAGGCTGAGACCCTGTCTTGCGCTTTCTGCCTTTGGTTCAGTGACCTCTGTCAGTTCAGTGAACCCCAAAGAGCCACACTCCAGTGCCTAACCAGTCACTTCTTTGATACCTTAGGATCTCTTTTGTTTTTAATCATGTGTGTATAAGTGGGTGTGTGCACAGGCGTGCAGGTGCCCCTGGTGGCCAGAGCGTAGGGTCCCCTAGAGCTGGACTTTAGAGCTGTTGTGAGCCACCCGACATGGGTGCTGGGAATTGAACTCAGATCCTCTACAAAGATCTGAATAGTATGTGCTCTTAAGAGCTTTGCCATTTCTCCAGCCTCTTTTTGGATATCTAGTAGTCAAATTAGCTGTTAAAGGGCCATATTTTTTTTATTATAAAGGTAACTCGGTGCTGAAGGGCTGGTGAGCCTTGGGCTTTATGTAAACTAGGCAGCTGCTTAACCCTGAGTTGTATCCCTAGCCCTAGGGAAAAAATTAAAATCAGTCAAGTTGGAATTGCAGGGGCTATGCCACCCTCGGAGTGTTTTCAGTTACCTATGAGCCTACACAGGGTGCCATCGTCCCCTTTTCCTGGTTGTTAGAACAGAGCCAGATGTTGCCTTGATCGATCCGCAGCCCCTGCATGGTCCAAGCAACCTAGGAGGAGGAGCCCCACCCCACCCCACAGCCAGAGGAGTGGTATCCAACTTCTTTCCTTAAAACACACAATACACCTCTCGATTGACCTTATGATTTTATGTGCATTAGTGTACTTGCAGACTTGTTCACACTTGGCCAATCTCATGGCCGTTTTACCCAGCAAACATTTATAGTCATCACCACCACCACCATCATCATCACCACCATTATCACACTTAACCAGTCCTTGCTACAGCAAGGCAGTGTAAGTAAGATAACGTATTAATTGATGTAAAGCCTAATGAAAAACCCCCACGGTGTTTTGCAGCAGTGTTTATTGATGTGGTAATCGGAGTACAGAGAAGTAAAATAACTTGTCCAAAGTCACAGAGTAAGTAGGTAGCAGACCTAGGATTCGAACCCACAGATGAATAGTGTTGAAAGCCATGTATTTATCCACTACACCACCATTCTTATCTACTTTGGATGAAAGATCTTTGGATCTTCTTCGTCTTGTGCCCTGCTGCAATTGTCTCCTCGAGCTTAGAGCACTGGGCCTGTGCCACGGTGGAAGGTCGCAGCTGTAATTGTAATTCTTCCATGACACTTGTCTGTCTTGGGACGGCACCACAGAGAGAACAGGGGCAGAGGCTCTGGGAGCTCTGGGCCATGGTGGTGCTCCCCCCGCCCCCCAGCCTCCGATCCCCAGCTGGGGTGTAGACTTCACACAGGAGAGTGTTCCTTTGGCCTTGGGGCTTTGCTCCCTGGATTTAGGCAGGTGTAGGGAGGGTAAGATCAAGACCTGAACCAGTATGGATAAGTCAGAACTCTCCCGCCTGAGAGTAGATATATAAACTTTATTATCAAGAGGATAGTTGTCCTGCCTCTCTAGACTTTTCTCTCTGGAAAAAGCAATACAAATGGCCAGGCCAGAGGAAGGTAAAAAAAAAAAAAAAAAAAAAAAAAAAAGCAGAAGGAATTGTCCTCACCCACAACTATAAGAAGGCCATTAACGTAATTACCGAATCACACAACCACCACCCAGATCCAGCATCATTACTCAGCCCACGTCACCAAGGAGACACCCATTAACCTAATCTCTGAGACATACACTATGAATAAAGAGATGCAGATATGATCAATGAACACAATAATTCAAAGCAGAAACAGACACTGCCACCCAACAATACCCAAATTCCTCCGAGCAGTCACCTCGATACAATACCACAAACCAAAACAAACCTGAGGCCAGTTGCTGGGATGTGTCCACACAATGTCACACACGCTAACCGGCGACACAGTTCAAGCTCTCCGTCCCACAGGGCCACCCGTACACAAAGGCTGGGACGAGGTGGCCCGTGCAGCAACGATAAACATTGGTAGGGTCAGCTTTGAAACGCCCAACCCTCAGCATGCCCTGCAGAACACAGTCAGAGCTACAGTGTCCCCAAGCTCAGTACAGCTGCCAGCATAGAGCACCGGCCCCTGTCCAGCAGGTGGACGTATCTAGACCATCACTTCTGATAAGGCCTCAAGGCTCTGGTTGCTACTAAAAGAGTAAACTGTCCCCAGAGCCTGCTTCCCGAGACAGGACAAATCAGCTCCATCCTGGCTGGGGTTTAATAAGACCTCGCTGTTATGGAAAATGACAGAGCTGCAGGGACGGTGGGGACAGGTGGGGGGTTGGGGAGAGATCTCCAGGCTGGGTGCAGGAATTCCCCTCTGACTCCTCCCTCTCAGGCCGTCTTGAGCCGAAGCCCTCTCTTGCTGGGTGTTCACTGGGTATCGATTCAGTCTGCAAGCAATTTTAATATTTCTTCAGGGACTTTCCAGCAACAGCACAAGTCATTAATTCACCCTCCCAAATTGCTTATTCAATAGCAGGAACATGGCTCCTGAATAAAGCCCCAGAATTTATGTGACTTGCACGAGTCAGGAGGTCAAACAACTGTTATGGAGTGAAGTTAAAAATCCAAATAAAATATTGACACTTTTTTGGGGAGGGGAAAGAGAGGGAGGCCAAGGTATTTAAAATAGGTTTTTGTTGCAATGCCTCCAGGATAAAGAATGGAAGAGGACTGGAGACAAGTTGGAGTTTATAAAATCAATGGAATTTATTGCACATCTACTTGGCATTTAATAATTCTCTCATTTCCACGTCCCCCACTCCCCCACCATCCCATTCTGGCCACAGACCGGGAGATACACAGGTATACAAATGCACATTTATGCACATCAATACTGCCTCGTGGACCAATGTGAAGACAGGATTGCGATGTGCACGACTCAGGCACCCAGAAAAGGGAGCATTGATAGGTTTCTGAATGTGTTTAACAGAAGTAGGCATAACTTGGCAGATATTCATGAAGTCGCTTTTGATAAGTCTATTCACTGTTATAAATCTCAGATCAATGCATTAGATATGAATATAAAGATGAGTTCATCATAGAAATAGTTTTCTAGAATGTAGACGCAGAGAAACATCTGTATGCAGGATCATCATGAGATTGTGTACACGATTTGCAAATTATGGTTTGTTTGTAACACAGACATGATGCTTATTAAATGGTACACGCATGGGAGACGAAAGCATGTTTCAAATCACAGCCACATACAACCTCTGCTCGTTGCCTACAAATGTTTGCTCAGTTGTCCAAATCATGTATGTGGAAAGACGAAGAGAATCGGTCCTGCTCAGATAGCTAATAGACACAAAGCATTATTAATATAGAAATTTCCAGAGGAGATCCTATTATGCAGCCCTCAGATACTGAAGTCACAGGCTTGGGTCCAAAGCAATCTGATATTAAGAATGTGACCTTGGAGCTGCATAGCCGTGCTGCTGACTCTAAGGTAGAACAGAGAACCGGTTTTGATAGAGCCTTGGTAAGGATTTGAGTGAGAAAATGCATTGTGTACCGCGTCTCTTTTATAGTGAATACCAAATAAATGATAGGGGCTGCAAGGTGGGTCAGTGCAAGGGGTACCTGCGGCCCTGGCTGATGACCTGAGTTCAAGCCCCAAATCCTAGTCAAAAGAGAGACGCTGGTGTAAAGAGAGAACTTAAACTGGCAGCTGATCCCCTCCGACTTCCACACTAGCATTCCACACACGAATAAAATAAAAGTAAAAACTTTGAAACAAATGAGAGTTACGGCTTTCACTGCTGTTCTACGCAGCTCTGCTAGTGAGGTCTAGACTTGGGTCTTGATTTGTTCTTGGCAAGACTAACTTTTTCTAACAAGTGGCTAGTGGAGTGGACTCTAACGTGGGGCACCCACGCTTAAATTCTGGCTCTGTTACAGAGTGTGACTTAGACAAGTTAGCTAATATTCCCGAGCCCCAGCTCCCAGATTAAAGGATAGGGATAATAATCTTCATAGGTACCTACAGGTATTTCATAGGTGCACAAAGACCAAATTTTATTTGTATTATTATTACTTTTAAGACAAGATTTCTCTACATAGTTCTGTCTGTCCTAGAGTTCACTAGGTCATCTAGGCTGGCCTCGAACTCACAGAAATTCCCCTGCCTCTGCCTCCTGAGTGCAGAGATTAAAGGCATGCACCACCATACCTCGCAAGAATTAAAATTTAAACTCTATGAAAAGTACTTCTGACAATGCGCGGTACATAGAAAGCATATGTTTGCCCACAGTAGCCCATAAGATTCTTCTGTTCCAATAATATTAATAATTTGATCGTTATTAAGTTCTTACATTATAGCTAGTCTTGTTCGTTGCTAGATGGTAAGAAAAAGAATTAGGACATTTGTCCTTGCTGAACTGAGTCCCTGGGAGGATTCAGTATGAACTGGGTAAGTAAAGAAAGGATTCAGCTCTGTGCTGGGCCCTGAGGGGACAAGGGGAACAGAGAAGGGTTGACTAGAAAGCTATGGGGGCAGGAGGCAGGTGGGAAAGGTTTGGAAAGTCAGCTGAGGAAGTCTGACTCTGTCCATAACAGGAAGAGGGGGAGGCTTTAGCTACAGCCAGAGATGGATGAATTGTTTTTTGTTGTTTTGTTTTGTTTTGTTTTGTTTTTGAATCTGTGAGTAGCTGAGGTGACAAGAGCTAGAGGCAGAGAGGCCAGGCTGTCACCAGAAACCCCAACGTCCCTGCAGGCTCCGTTCTGGGTACAGAGGGATGTTACATGCTCATGGGAGTGCAGGGAGGCCGGACGGGAGCAGAGGGCAGACTCACCACAGTAGAGAGCCGAGAGCTGGACCGATTACCATTATATCAGGCAGTCCCTGAGCCACCAGCCTCTTCCAGCAGGACCATGGGGTGAACAGCTGGTAGACCCCAGCTTTAGCCGGAAGCCCTGACAGATGAGGGCACGACCAGTGACAGGAGGAGGTAATCTGGTCACGCTCTGGCTTGGCATGCACTACAGACTGGTTTCCAAATGGTTAGTTAAACACATTGCCCCTTAATTTTTAGACCTATGCATATCTTGAAGTTAAATCAATCCATATGCTTACTGTTCATCAGAGAAACCACCACGATTGCCCCCTCGGGCCAGCCCCATGGCCCATCTAACCTGGTAAATTGTGTCTGGCCTGGGCTCGCAGGGACACACAGTGGGAGGATTATTGCCCTCAATGCCAGCCTTTGAAGGCTGGTGCAGGAAATCTCATCGTGTCTAGGAAACAGCTAGAAGTCGATCATCCTGGAAAGCACAAGAACTATTTTGAAATTCTGTTTTTACTTTTAACCTGGAGGTTTATTCTCTACAGAGAAAATGATAGTTTCTGGAATTTTGGTGGCTGCTGGTTGGAGTCGGATGCCGGGCAGTGCGGTCTGGGATATGAGTAGGGGCCATCTTCACGCCCTGGTACCTCTCCTGAGTCTCCTACCCACAACCAGCAGCTGCTTCTCTCACACCCTGTCTTGGGCTCATCTTCTCGGATATCAGAATTCAGAATTTTTAATTTACCAAGACCAAGGAGAGATCGAGGGGTTTGTATTTTAGCCCACGTCCAGGGTTGCATAGCATTCCAGGGCCGTGATTTGAGGGCACCCTTGTGTGAGATTTCTGGAAGGGTTCTCATTCTTGAAGCTTATGTGTAACTTCCGGCTGAGCGTGCCCACAGTCCAGGCACTCAGGAAGCAGAGGCGGGGGGGGGGGGAGGGGGGAATGAGAGTATGAGGTAAGCCTGAGGCACATATATTGAGTTTAAGATGTGAGCCTGGGGCCAGGTATGGTGGTGCGCGCCTTTAATACCAGTCCTTGGGCGGTGGAGGGAGGTGGATCTCTGAGTTCGAGGCTAGTGTGAGGTCTACAGAGGAAGTTCCAGGACAGCTAGGGCTGCATAGGGAAACCCTGTCTCGAAAAACCAAAAATAAAAAGAAAAGGATGTGACCCTAGACTATATGAGCACCGCCATTCTTTGCCTCAATATATATATATATATATGTGTGTGTGTATGTGTGTGTGTATGTATATATACACATTATGCATATATATTATGCATATATAAGTGCATATATACATGTGTGTATAGTACATACATAATTTAAGAGCTCTTGACCTTATGAAAGGGAAGATCTTTCATAGCCTAGGACCTGTGTTCTAGCTGTGTCCTGTTCTAGCTAAAATGAAAAGGCCTGTTCTCAGCTATAAAGAATGAATGGCCTGACTCACCTCACTGGTATTCTCATTGTTTAAACTAAAACCCACTGTAGGAGCCTGGGCAACACCTCTAAACTATACAAACGGCAGGACAGCCTACAAAGGGAGAGTGTGCATGAAATGCCTCCAAGTGGCCACCGGGGAGGCCAGGGGCAGAATGTGCTGGGGTCCTTGTGTAAGGAGAAAGTAAACCTCAGCCTCCGATCTCTATGAAGGGGCTACTCAATTCCATTAGGCCCTCCGGGGTAAGCACCCTGTCAGGAGCGGCAGCAGCTTTCTGAGTGATCTATGACATCTCGCTTGAGGATCTGCTGGGAAAAGTCCCTAGCTGGCTCACCTCAAGGATGAGCCGGGGATACTTGTCCAACATGGGCACTGCTCAGAGTGGAGATGAAGCAATCGCCTGCATTTGCTGGAAAAGCTATCCTTTGCTGAAACAAATATAGTTTTGTTTTTTAGAATAATCCAGCTTATGATAGCCAGGCAGCTTGAAGTCACTGGTAGAGACCCCACCCTCTTATTGGTTATCTGGCTAAGGAGGCCATTCAGCTTAGCTAGTCTCAAACATCCCCCATCCTGCTTTACAAATTGCAGCCTGGGAATTAAGTATGTCCTGTAGACTCTGGAGTGGAGCAGGTTACACTAGGTTATATATGTACATAGGGCGCATGTGTCAATGCTTGGCATTTTACTAGTAAGGCTCTTTGTGCAAAGCAATGATATGACCAGGCTTGGGGGAAGCCTGCTATTCCTGGAGGAGACAATGCCAAAGTTGGGGGGACAGTCAGCTCTAAGCCAGTGAGCAAGATTGCACAAAGACACTCCTGGAGATCCAGGGTTTCTCTGTGTAGCTCTAGCTGTCCTGGAACTCACTCTGTAGACCAGGCTGGCTTCAAACTCAGAAATCCACCTGCCTCTGCCTCCCCAGTGCTGGGATTAAAGGCGTGCGCCACCACCGCCCGGCTGAGATCCAGTCTCTCCATATTCTCAGCAGCCGGCTCCAACCCATGTCATTGCTCCCACATTCTGGGGAGGAACAGTGAGTTTCAGGGGAGCCTCTTCACCTTTGTTTCTAAGAACAGACTACCAGATACGGGATATAGAAGCTGGTGAGTCGGTGCTTTTGAACGTCTCTCTGGCAGCCGTAGAACTGAGTCGCTGATGGTGTGGGCCCTGGGATTCGCCTAGTTGAATTCAAATCTCTGATTTGCCATATTTGAATAGATGGCCTATGGCCATCTGCAGGACGGATTCCTGGGGTGTGTGTGTAGAGCAAACGAAATGTTTGAAGTACTTAGAACATTGCCTCTCACACAGAAAAGATTAAGTTTACAGTGCTTTTTAATCACTATAGCCTCGTCTGGGGAAGCATGTCTCTTGGTAATCCTGACCAACCTTAAGCCTTCCTCCTTCCAAGGTGAGCTGTCTGAGGTCATCTCAATGCTAATAGGACTGCTTCTTGTTTCCACCTGAGGGGAAGTTTTTGCACACCATTTATTACCATATAATATAATGCAATATAGTATCATACATAACATAACATAATATGATGGGTAGGCTAACTTGGAAACCCTCAGGCAGACTGTGGATGGATGGATAGATGAATAGATACATTTGTACTAAGTATACATACATTATATCATTCTATTGATTTGTAAAAAGTTCCCGGTCTGCCTGGCTGTAATGAGATTTTTGAACTTTGCGTGGCGATCAATGAGAGGAATATTATTGGCCTAGAGAATTGATATACCTGCTCTCAGTGGCTTGTTCTGCTCCCAGGCCAACCCGGCCCCCCAGGTGTACGATTCCAGCAGACACTTAACCTTTTTTACAGTGTCATCAGGCTAAAAGGAATCTAATAGTGACACAGGACTTGTGCTCAGCACTCTGCCACTATTGCTTTCCTGTCACAAATAATTTATAGCCTTCTATTTCCATCCCCGAGCCCTGCACCCCAGCCCTACCTCCCACTTTTCCCCAGCTCCCAGGAATCGATAAACTCACAGAGCCATAGTGGGACTTCAGGGTGCAAGGAGATGGACAGATGGACAGAGAGAGAGAAAGAGGGGCGGAGAAAGACAGAGATGAAGAGACAGGGGAGAAAAACAGAGGAAACAATGGGAGAAGGAGGAGAGGGAGGTGGAAGGGTCAAGTAGACGCCTGAGCTCCCAGCGGAAGGCAGAGCTAGCTCTTTGCCAATTTCAGTGGCTCGCTGGGACACTCACACACACCTTTGTCTGCCTTACAGAGCCCCCTGAGGCTGCTCTGATCTTCACGGTGGGAGGAAGTGGAGGTCTTCTGGGAATTTAACCAAAGAGGAGGTGACCTTACCACCTGCTTCATCTTCCTTTGCTCTAAAGGTGTCCTCCCAACACACCTGTCACCACTCAAACCCTCCGTGGTCCTTCCCAAAGCATGCAGGTAGAACTTGGTCCGGTCCCCAGTCTGTCTTCCTGGAAGTCTTTCTGTCTGCCGTGACCCCTGCTGGTGGTGTTCTCCATCCTCTCAGTTTCTTCCCAGTTTCTTCCCACGTAGTACCTTCATCGATCCAGTCGGGGCCTACTGAGAAGGGAGGCCTCCTGCCTGTACCTGGCTCAGCCCTTAAATTGAAAGCAGCTGGGCATAGAGGTCACCCACAGGGATAATAACACGAGTGTGAACATCATTATTACAGCGAACACTCACAGAGCCAAGCATCATACTAATCACTCTACATGAATTATCCTTCTTAATCCTCACCACGGCCATAGGAAGTGCGCAGTAGTACTATCTCATTTTACAGATAAAGAGATGAGAAATGTCTAAGGACATCCCAGGAAGAAGGAAACAGAGCTGGGATCCTGACTCCGGTGACTGAGCCTGGAGTTAAGTCCCAAATCCCCTCATTCAACCAGGTGTGGTCCTATATACCTAAACTGCTATCACTCGGCACCTGGGAGGCAGGGGGGTGGGGTGGGGGGTGGGGGGGTCAACTTCGAGGTATTTCTAGGTTATATAGGTGAGGCCCTATTTCAAAACAACAAACCAAACCAGAACAAATCAGAGGACAGAGAGACGGCTCGGTGGCTAGGAGCACTGGGCGCTCGTGTAAAGATGTCAGATGTGCTCCCTAGCACTGGCAGCTGTCTGGAACTCCAGTGCCAGGGACTCCAGAGTTCTCTTCTGTCCCTCATGGGTGCCATCCATGCACAAAGCACACATACACATATGCAGGCAGATACTCATACACATGGAATAAAACGAAAAATATCTTAAAAAAAATAAATAAAGTGAACCAAACCTGAATTCCCTTAGCTGTACCAAGTAAGCACTCTGGGGAGACACTGAGATCTCAGTAGTCCCTGTTTGGGGGCAGGATAAAGTGTTGAGAAGAGTGAGTTCTCACTGACACGGAGGAGGAAAGAGCATCCTGTGTCGGAAAGCCGGCTTGGATAGGAAGGGGGCATCTTCCACATTGGGGTGAGCACAGCATGTGTGTATGTGTGTGGGGGGGTGTGGGGGGTAAAGATAACCACAGGGTTTTCACAATCCTGATTCTTGAATTCCCTGTGATGAGCTCTGGGACCTGGGAGGTGCCCACTGCCTGGGGTCATGGATGGGAACCAAAAGCCTTAATAACTCACAGCAGACACCCTGCCCAACTTCTTTCCCATGCACCACCAAGCTGTTGTCAGGGCATAGCGATTTTCCATCACGAGCCGCCTCGGCTAAATCTGTATCAGTGCCTCGGGGGTCCAGAGGCTCTGGTAATCAAGACAGGAACTCCACCAGCCAGTCCCGTTATCTGTGTCCCTCGACCCCAGCCCTGGAACTCCTTAGAGCAGAGCTTGTCAGCCTTTAAGCAGAGCCACCTCAGGTCCACCAGACTCTGGAAGCTTGTGCAGGAACAGCTGCTTGGCATCCTTCTACTCTCTCTTGAAGGTGAGGCCACATTGCTCTCGGCTGCTGCGGTCTTTCCCGTGCTGACCTCCCCCTTCTGACTCTGAGACTGCAAGGCTGGGAAGGCTCCTTTCGGAAGGTCCACTTGCGTCAGGCTAACTCTGTCCTGGTCCTCCATCCCAGCCCCCCATCATTCTTCCCTGATCAGCATCTTCTACAGTCTCCCTGGCAACCTCACTCTCCTCCTCTTCTCTGGTACTCTCTTCTGCCCTGAATCATCCTCCCTACGTCTGTGGCCATCCTCTGGCTTCCACACACAGTCATCCTTTAGAGATCCCCCCTCCCTGCTCCTCTTCTGCCAGGATCCTGTTCCAGCTGCCTGGCTCAGGCATTTCTCCTCAGAGTCACCAATGGCCACCCTGATCCCCAAATCCTATTCCTAGTGCCCTGCACTTTCTGATGTTGTCATTAGCACTGTGGATTAAATTTTTTTCTGTGTGTGTGTGGTTTTTGGAGACAGAGTTTCTCTGTATAGCCCTGGCTATCCTGGAACTCACTCTGTAGACCAGGCTGGCCTCGAACTCAGAGATCCACCTGCCTCTGCTTCCCAAGTGTTGGGATTACAGGCGTGCGCCACCACCGCCCAGCCGGATTAAATCTTAACATGTCTTCCTTGGTCCACTTAGGTCAGGCCACCCTGATCTACACTGGTTCTACCTGTAGTCACTACTACAGCCTTCCATGCTGTTCCATGCCCCTTTACTAATCAACTCCTTCCTGATGAGCCAGCAATGCCTGGTCGTGCCCCACCCACACATCCAGAGCCAACCTCACACGTTCTTCCTAAGCCGCTCGCCTTCCTGCATCCCTATCCTCCGGAACGACACGTGCCCCCAGGCCTCCAGGGACACAGCAGTGTTTTGGGGCCAGGGCTGACTCGCTTAGCTACCTGATCCTGGCTACTCTTCCTTGCTTCTCTGCCCTCACACTCCTGAAGATGCTTTTGTGAGACCTGCTTGTTCCTACCTTATGCCTACCCGTGACCTCCCTGGGATCCATCACTTTGGCCATGTCTCCTCTAGTTTGAGCACCGCTCATGGCTTCAGACCTCTGAGGATTGATTCTTAAGTGATGAGGGAAGGTGACCACGTAGCAGAAGACCCAATCCAGGGACTGAGTTGGGATGCCACCCTAAGCGGCAGTGTGGTCCTAAGGAAGCCCTAATCATTCACCTTTGTCTGCTCTGGTTTCCAATCTGCAAAATAAAGATGACAGCATTTATTTTGAAAGTTTTGAGAATTAACAATCATAAATGAGTCATATGGATTATATATGATAGCGATGTGCAATAGTTTAACGAGCGGGAACTGGCTGCTCGTACCACCCGATACAACCTTCCGGCCCCATCTCCTCTCCCTCCTGAGCACACCCCCACTACCTCTGGCTGGTCTAGGCACCAAGCCCTGCCTTGTGTTCCCCCTTGGCTTCCCCACTAATCTTCCTTCTCCCTCCAGCACCTGTGTATAACGCCCCTCCCCCCATTATCTCTTTCATCTTAGAATCATGTTAACTTTTTCCCCCCCAAGACCTTGGAGATGCTGTGTGCCTGTGAGCCTTTTATTCTTAAGTTGGAAAAAGGAAGGACAAAGCCACAAAGTGATTAATGTGAAGCCATGTGGCTTCTTAATGACAGGAACCAGCACTGTCCCTGTCGTACAGTCTGGTGTACGTTCTAATACCTTCAGTGTCCCCGGCCAGCCCCCCAGCCCCATTCAGCTCAGCTCTGCTTTGGGTCAATCCCAGGCTCCTTCTCCTCAGTCACTTCTTCCCCCAGCTCCCTACCTCATTGCCCTGGGATACCTGGCGTTCTTTAAATATAGATTCCCCCTCCTTACTTTCTGGTCTTGGAAGAATATGCCTGTATAAGTGCCTATTTATGTGCCTGTAAGTGATCGGTAAAAGCTAACGCTAAAGACTCACAGCTTGCAACCTACCGGGATGGGAGATGGGAACTCAGATTTCTATGGGGAAGAGCAAACTGGGTTGGACAGGGTGGGAGGCTTGGGGTTGTAAAGAAAAACCTTCCCCGGTCCCTGGGCTCAGTCTCTTGCGCTACGGGGCACCGTGCTTTTCTGGACTCTTGCCAGGCGGGCCTATTCCTCCGGGGAAGGTTCGACTTGCTCCTTTAGTTCCTGGGGGCATACAAGGATGCTCCTTAACTAGTCCTGTAAAGAAGTCTTGACTCAAGTGAGACCAGTAAGAAAGAAAAGGAAGCTGTAAGCCTGTCAGATGAGAAGAAGGCTGTGTGGGGTCCAGGTGCTGTTTGTTGTGGCGTCATCTGTGGCTCGGTCCTGTCCCCGCCTTTCTGCCTTCTCTCCTTGCTGCGGTATGTGGGGAAGCTCCTTCCCTGGGCTCTGGAGGATCGTGATATGTTCCTGGTTGGAAAGCTGGCTAAAAAGACCTCCAAACCTGGAGGTTCCTGGTACTGGGGGGGTCCATATGTGACTGAGGAAGGTGGAGCACTAACCCAGGTTCTCCCTCTCAGCCCCATGCGCCCAGAAATAAGACTCAGACTCAAAACATATTTGCAAATACCTTGGCTATTACGGCCAGGCTCTTCTCTGATTAGATCATAACTTCAAATATCCCATTTATTTTTAACCTATGTTCTGCCATGCAGCTGATTATTATCTGTGCGCAGGTACCATGTGTCTGGCTTGTGACATCTTCCCAGGGGAATCGCCTGTGCCTGGCTCTATCCCCGAATTCTTCCTGCCTCCTGGATGTCCCACCTTCGATTCTACCCTTTCCTATAGGCCATAGGTTATTTTAATTGATAGGTGATGCATATATACAAGATATTCTTTTTGCACTCACCCCTCAGAAATAGAAAAGACAGTTTTCCACTTGGTTGCGCCCTAATTCTTGCTGCTCAAACTCAGGCTGCAGCCCAGTTTGGCGCTCAGGGCACCGGAGAGTGCAGACCACCCCTGCCAGGATCTGTGCTAAGTGGATAGCAGAGCAGACAGGAGGGAAGCGGTGGGAGAGGGTGGGAAGGCGGGGGCAGGTCCCTCTGCCAGGCAGGAGAAGCCTGGGCCTGGCATGTGACCTGTGACAATGTTGTGGTCCTTTGCAGGATCATCCGGACCAAAGTTCAGCAGCCTTTCCACCCAACGCCGGATGGGGCAGGGACAGGAGTGACTGCCCCTGGCCACACCATCGGTAAGAGAGCTCAGGGAAGAGGGAAATCAACTCAGAAAACACAGCCCAGCCCTGGGACCTGTCTAGTCCAAGGAGATCCGGGGCTGTCCCTGGTCCCCACTCACTCCTTTCCCTCCTAGGGTCTCTCTGGTGGTATTAGTTTAGCACCTCCCACACGGCCTCTTCAGCCTGTGTCTCCCCTCTCCTTTCTTCCCCTCTCCTCCTGCCCCCCAGCCACCTGCCTTTGCACTTCCAGCAGCCTCTATCTGATCCAATCTCCCTCTGTATCCTTCCGTACGCCCCACACTCTTTCGTGTTTACTTTTTTACTTCATCTTAAAAAAAAAAAAACCCATTGCGATATAGGTGGAGAGGTGGCTCAGCAGTTAAGAGCATGTGTTGTTCTTACAGAGGACCTAAGTTTGATTCCCAGGACCCACACCAGGCAAGACTCATAACCACCTGTAACTCCAGTTCCAGGGGATCTGAGACTGCCCTGACCTCTTCAGGCACGTACACACAAATGCACATGTACACACACATTTTATAAGGAGATCTTTTAAGAACAACTGTTGCAGAGGAAGGATTAGAGCCCATAGCCTTATGCCGTAGGCGAACACTTTCCCCGTTACATGCCCAGCCTTTGATCTCTCTTCCCACCTCTCCCTTCCTTCCCAGCCCTCTTCCCTGCCCTCATGAGTATGGCTGTGGACCTGTCCATCTGTCTCTCCCCGTCCTTCCTTCTGGACTCTTTTCTCTTGTCCCGTTTCCTCTTATCTCTTTGTCTCTGTCTCATGTTCTTTCTTGCTCTTTGTCTCTTTGGACCTCGTAGCTCTCTAAGGGATCCCAGAGACATAGCCCAGGCCTGCCAGAACTTCTGATTTCTGCTGCAGCCTTCACACACACACACACACACACACACACACACACACACTGACTTCTTGGTCTCCTTCTCTCTTGACCAGCGGGAGATAGAATTGGCTGGTGGAGCAGTGCTGGGGTCATGACCATGTTTCCCCAGGTCTGGATTCGTGTGCTGGCGGGAGGGTTATACTCAGATCTACCTGAGCTCCTCATCACGTAGTGAATGTGTTCACAAGTCGGTTCCCCAAGAGGGAACTAGGAACTTCTCCAGTGATCTGAAGACCAGTAGCAGTTGGGGGGGGGAGAGCTGCTGCAGGAGGACATTGAGAGAAGCTTGTGTCCCCCCAAGTGTAAGAGACAGATCTTAGGGAGCCCTAGACCCTCAATCAGGCTGGCAAGGACCCCACCCAGGAGACTGGGGTTTGCTTCAAAGGATTTGTTCAGCCTTTGGCTTAGGTGGTATTGGAAGAGTGTGGCTCTTCCACAGAGGGCACAGTTGGACCCATGCCATCCAGAAGGTCACTCATCTGCTTTCCAGACAGATCATCTTGGCAGTCTCTGGGTCTATACTACATCCATCTTGAGAGGAGGGGGCTTGAGGCACCAGTCAACGCCATAGATGGCAAAGGAGGCCTGGGTTGACCAGTCACCACTTTCCTCAGGCTGGGCTGACAGCCTGCCGTGTCTGTCTGTGGGAGTGATTCCTCCCTCACGCCTCAGAGGAAGGAAGAGGAAATGAGCTCCTTGTCTGTCCTCCTGCCCTCTGTGCCTGTCTGTCCCTGCCTGGGGGCTTCAGTCTCAACCACTCTCCTGATACTGTCTCCTCCTCCTTCCGTCTAGTTCCCAGCACGGCCTCCCCTCCTGTTTCCAGCGCCTCTAATGACCCAGTGGGATCCTACTCCATCAACGGGATCCTGGGGATTCCTCGCTCCAACGGGGAGAAGAGGAAACGCGAGGAAGGTAGGAGGAGAAGGAGCTCTGGCTCCGCTTTTGCATGCTTTGTCCTTGGACTCTGAGCTCCGGTTTCTGCGGGCCTCGCAGCTGCTCTGCTGGGAGATCGGTTTTAGCATGGGAGCCTAGGTGCCCCCACTGCCCTGCTGGCTCCTGGAAGGGGGTGAGGAGGCTGCTGGTGGGGCCACCAGCTTCACCATCTGCTCAGCCCCGATGGTCTCACCTTCTGCTGGGACTCACCCCAGCTGTCCCTGTGGGATGCCAGGAGGGGTGGCATCAACTGTTTACCTTGAGAAGGTTGTAGAGGTTGAGGAGACAGCTGGTATCTGACCCAGGGAGGAAAGGCCAGCCTACTTTGGCCTCACTTGATCTCAGTTAAAAGGTAGCAGCTGATACAGACATGGACGACCCTGAGGGTTTTTTTCTCTGTGATATATGGGCATTGCTCCCACTGAAGTCACTTGGGGAGCCAGACATGGGGCCTGGAGATGCTCTTTGTCATGAGAGTGGGCACCATTCTGACTCCCACATCTCCTACCTCTCCCTGTCTCTCAAGGGACAGCCAGTACCTTGGGTAGCATAGACCCAGGAATGAAGAATTAAGAGAGGGGACACGGGATGATAGAAGATTAGAGGGGAGGCTGGTAGGTGTGTGCATGGGACAGGTACTTTTCAGACACTACGGGACGTGTGGTGCATTGTGACTAGCCAGTTTTCTTCAGGTGTGTGAGGCCTGGGCCTGAGACCTCTCAGGATCTCAGCTAGAGAAGTAGTAACTTCTGGTCTTCGCAGCGTGTATAGGCTCCTGAAGAGACTCTCCATAAAATAGAACCTAACAAAGATGAACATTAAGGGGGTGGTGACCGTATGTTCCAATAGTGCAAGGTAGTCACAATTTCTGACCATTGTCCCTGCACCTGAACCAGGCAGTGTCCCCCTTTCCCCTTCAGGAATGTTACAGTTGGACCGTAGTTATCTGTGGTTATCCCAAGCATAGACAAGCTCTTCTTGAGGGGTTAAGGAACAGAGTCAGAGACAAAGCTGACATTCCTTAAGCTGCAGTCTGGATTCCCCAGACCCAGGCAGAGGGAAGACAGCCTATGAGCCCTGGCCTCCAGCAGAAGGGACAGAGTGCAGGAGAGACCTAGTCCTGGCAAGACAGTGATGACCTGGCACTGGCCTCCTGCCAGAAGCCCTAATGGTCTCGTTTCACAGGGAAACAGCTTGTCTGGCTCTATTTCTCCTTCTTCCAAAATATCCAAACCCATTTGGCTGCCACGGCCTTTGCCACTCACTAAATTTCATTGTGGTTGTTTTGGCGGCAGCCCCTGATGGGCAGGGGGAGGCTACCGGAGAAGCCCAAAGCCCCAGTTCTCCCTGGAGCTTCTGACATGTAGGCCTCAGCCAGGCTCCCTGGCACCCTGAGCGCCTTGGTAGAGTCTGCCTCAAACCCTAAGGCTTTCTCTTTATCCACCTGCCTTGTTTAGCGTGTGAGGTGTCCAGGGGGACCGGAAGGCCACAGGAGCGCGTCTGTGCTCCCCCTCCTTGGGCTGAGGCTAACATTCTGTGTGCCTTCTGTTGCCTGAGCCTTCGTGGGTGGTGAAGGGAGGCTGGGGATACCCAGGGCTGGGCCAGCCAGTGAGGTCAGGAACGGGCTGTTCTCCCCCTCTTCTTGCTTGCATCCATTGTTTTTCGTCAGTTCAACTCAATGACTCTCTCTGCCTGTCAGTTAGGAGAATAGCCTGGTCCCCGAGCCAAACTTGATAAGATTCTTGTCCATAGGAAGCTTATACTCAGCTGGGCAGTGGTGGCGCCTGCCTTTGATCCCAGCACTTGGGAGGCAGAGGTTGGCGGATTTCTGAGTTCGAGACTGGCCTTGTCTAGAGTGAATTCCAGGACAGCCAGGGAGGGAGAGAGAGGGGGGGGGAGACTCACTGCCAGGAAGGGGTGCTCTTTGAGGAAGGCCCTGGGTGATGGCTGGGAAGGCTGTTAAGGACAATGCTAGCCTGAAGTTCTGTCTGACGGATCGAGCCTATGAACGGCAAGGGCAGGGTGGCCTTAGCAAGAATTGCTGAGTAGGCAGAAGGGGAGCGCTGAGAAGCCAGCCCGAGTGGACAGAGTCACGGGAAGTGACCAAGACCTTGCTATGCCAGAGGGCCGGCTCTGCTGTAGCCCTATGTGTATCTGGGCAGGATTGGCTTGGGGCCTCTATCAGTGTAGTAGCACAGGAAGCAGCTGCAGTCTTCAGGTGAGGGACAGTGAGGGCCTCAGAAGCTCATTGGCTAGGCTAAGCAGCTTACAAGACGCATCAGGAACCTGGGGGGTCTTACCCTGTCTCTACCTATTTTTTTTTTCTTTAACTAACCCCGGGCTAGATGGAGCTGTCCTTTCTTCAGAAGCTGGGCCTGGCAGGGATGCCAGCTTTTCCTAGCCACGGTCTTACTCTTGGCCCCTGGAACGCAGATGGGAAGGGAGCCGATGGAGAGCAGACCCCAAAGGCAGATCTGTAGGACTCCTCCCTTCCCCCACTCCAGAGGCCTCCAAGCAGCAGGGCCCAGTTTGCATTAGGGAGCAGCTCAGATGATTAAGAATGGGGAGATAATTATGTGTCAAGATGATGTAGCCCAACTCTGCAGTCAGGCCAAGGTAGCAAAGCAGCTGGCAGGCCAGTCCTTGTCGTCCTCATCGTCGCTGCAGGAGGCACCTCGGGGTGCCCGTACAGACACCCAGGTGTGTCCTTTAACTCTCTGGCCAGGTCTTTTGGGTACAATGGAAATTGATCTGAGGGACTGTGGGGTGTTGGGATGAGACCAGGGATATATATCCAGGGACTAGACCCCAGAGGGACAAAGGGATCGGGTCCATCTTCTCCGGGATAGTCCTAAATGTACCAGTTATGTTGGTCCTCCTTTGCCCTCCAGTGTGGTGACAGCTCCCTACAAGTGTCATATCTTGAGGCGAGCTGGGTGTCCCTCTGCCCTTCCACCTCATATTGCGGCCTATTCTTTAGCTCTGTGTCACAGCGATGGGCCCTAGCAAGGGCTATGACTGCCGTGTGACACAGGCGTTAGTGAAGGCCTTCTCAGCAGTAATACTGGTATTCACGCTGGTAACACCCAGAACGTTCTGGCATTGGCCCTTGGAACGTGGACAGTACCATCTGTATCAGTGGCACTCACATCCATGGGGATGCTCTCCAAGGGCCAATGGGCTTTGACTCAGGCTTGGGTTAGGATTCCCAACCCCTGGCCTGTGGGAATGTGTAAAAGCCCAGACTGTATTTGGAGAAATATGGCACACAAGAAGGTTGGAACCTCCTCCTAGGGACCCAGGACCCCTGTCAGAAAGACCAGGGAGAGATAGAGAAATTATGCATGAGGCACCTGGGACATAGGCTGTCTCTCAGTCCAAGGAGGAGAAATCCTCAGTACCCTGGAAACCTTCATGTCCAACCTACACTTATGGGCAGGTATATTAAAGCTTGGCTCTCTGGGAATCTAAGAAATGCAATTCCATGAATGTTATACATATGGCTCCTGTGGCTGGAAAACAGAGCGGTACCAACCTGTCTATAATCAGACTGAGAAACGAAAGTGAGGCTGGGGGTGTTAAGTGCTTGCCTAGCAGGCATAAGGTCCTAGGTTTGATCCCCAGCCTGGAAAGAAACCAAACAAAACCAACCACAGAAACCCTATGTCTCCTACCATCCCCCGCCCACCGCTGCTTTCAGCCACAGCCTAATTAGCATTGCTTTCCACTGGCGGGTGGTGGTAAAGCACAGAGAAGCTTTATAACTCATCCAAAAGTTCAAGTGAAGTCATATGGTGAGAGTTTGCTGATCTGGGGGGGGTGGGGGTGGGGGGAGTGGGTGGTTGTTGGTATATGTGAGCTTGCAGGGGGCGTGGCTTTGCATTCCATTAATTAGGTGCACAATGAATTGTGCAACGGGGTGGTGGTAAGCTGGTGTGGTTGTGCGTTTGCAGGCAGGGTAGGTTGCACGGCCACAAATGGCTGAGTCCCATCACTGCCTGTCCTAGCACCCTCATGCTTTGGATGATGCTGTTGCTGGAAAATACTGATCATTTCTTTAGTTAGTGTCCTCCTAGAAATCCCTAAGAGCTCAGGTTGTGCTTGGAGCACATAAGGGGACTCAGTTACAGAAACCATCAGCACCTGTTTAGGGGTCCTGGACTGGGACAAAAGAAAGGCCTAGTGGGGCCAAAGCCTCCACGCAGCCCTGGCTTAACTGTGTATACCGGCTTGGAATCCTAGAGCTACTCAGCTGAGTGACCTTGGAGAAGTCCTTTTATTACCCCATCTCCCCTGTCAAATGAAGAACCTTACTTCTTATGGAGAGGTTTCTAGAACATTATATGTCTAGAGCAGATGTTCTGAACCTGTGGTTCATGACCTCTTGTGGGGGGGGGGGTCAAACAACCCGTTTAAAGGGGTCACCTGAGACCTTTGGAAAACAGATTTTTTTTTTTTGCATTCATTATAATTCCTAACAGTACCAAAATTAGTTATGGAGTAGCAACAAAAATTATTTCATGGTTGGGGGTCACCGCCTCATGAAGAACTGCATTAAAAGGTCTCAGCATTAAGATGATTGAGAACCACCGGCCTAGGGTGTTAAGTCAGTTCCACCCTGAAAGACGGATCACTGTATATGTAGGTTTAAAAAAAAAAAGTCTCCTTGGCAGGTGAAGATTTCACAAGGAAATGAAGTTGGGAAAGAAGGAAGTCTATTTGGGCCTCGACACCCTAACTGCAGCGGGGCACCTGGGAACTGGAATAAGCTGGTCTGGAAGGGCTGGGCAGCTGGCTTCGCCTCCTCACTGGTGGCTCTGTGGTTATCCGGTGGGCCATTCGTCATTGTTTTCAAAGCCTCAAGCAGAGTTTTCTATGCATGAAGCTATAAAAGTCCCCTTCTCTTTGGAATATAAGGCCCTGATTCCCTCCATCTTTCTGTGCACATTTCTAATCCTATATGCAAGTTTGTTTATTTGCCTTGGAGAATATATGCTTGTTCTCTGAACTACACATTCTTTTTCTACGGTTTACACGTGTGTGTGTGTGTGTGTGTGTGTGTGTGTGTGTGTGTGTGATATTGCTCTGAGATCTTTGGGGGTAAGGGGGTGTGGAGTGTCGAATGCTGAGAAAGCATGCAGTTTTCTAGGTACTGTGCATGTTTGGACAGAGTACTGTACGGCTATGGACCTGCTGGCACCAGTACCCAGGCAGAGTCCTAAGTCAGACCTAGGCATGTTGAGTGTCCATGCTCTTAAACATGGGCCTGCATATAGTTTAGCCCCAAGAGCCTACTGCTATCAACCTATGTCTTTTGGCAAGTCAGTAGGCTATCCTAAGCCCATTCTTTGGAGGGAGTGGCTGGGCCCCAAGACTAGGGACACTGAGGCAGAATTACTTCCCACTCTGGCTGTGTGTGACTTGTAGCTCGGAACTTTTTGTATCTCTTTAAAGAGGGGCCTGGTCTCCCAGTTTGGGGGTCTGGCCCCCGATCTACCTGCTTGTCCTTCAGGATGTCTCAGTGTTTGTCTGTCTCTTATTTACTCCAGTCGAGGTATACACTGATCCTGCCCACATTAGAGGAGGTGGAGGTTTACACCTGGTCTGGACTTTAAGAGGTACGAGGGCTAGAGGGAGCACGGTGTGGGGGTCAAGGGGGATAGCTTTGGGGGGGTGGGTTGGCTAGAGAAGGGCAGAGTGGGTCTGAGGGGAGACAGCCAATTGGAGCAAGGCACAGGCTTTCGCCGGGAGCCCTAGAAGCTAGCAGTCTCCGCGCCTGGATCACTTCCGCCATGGGCCACCGCAGAGGTTTGGGGCTGAGGCCTGGTGGCCCAGAGGGTCAGCTGCTCCGTGGATGGGGGCAGTTTTTCTAGCCCTTGGAAAAACAAAGAGTAGATGGGGTAGTAAAACAAAAGCAAAGGAGACCTGGAAGCACCTGACAGCCCTAATTCATCAC
The DNA here is from genome assembly GCA_964023405.1 of Apodemus agrarius. Lineage (NCBI taxonomy): Eukaryota > Metazoa > Chordata > Mammalia > Rodentia > Muridae > Apodemus > Apodemus agrarius. Next base: position 183,716,640 of record OZ030005.1, read on the forward strand.
GGCCCAAGTTTTTTCCTGTGTTCCCATTATATTTGTTTGTAAAAGTGGAAATCAATTTTGAAGGTAATTTTCTGGAAAGAATGGAAGGGAGGTGGGAGGGCCGGATAAGGCAGAGATGGTAAAAGGAAAAATTTAGGCCAGGCACAGCCCAGGGGCAGCTCTTGGCAAGGTGAAAGAAAATTGCATATTCAATCTCCATCCATGAATCTCCCTCACTGCTACCCGCCTCCTGCTTGAAAACAATGAAGGCTTTTTCCCAGCGCTGGGCAGGGCCTCGGTATCAGCCTCACTTTAACTTCAGGGTCATTAATTCCCTGATTATTGAAGGAGAAGAGAGGGTTGCAGCATCGTCAATTCCAAAGGCACCCCCCATGTGATCAGACACTGGCTGGGGTGGGTGGGGGCTGCGGGTGAGGTGAGAGGCTTCGGAAGGGGGCGGGGAGAGAGGAAATGGGGGAGCCACCTGGACTGGGGGGCAGGAAGCCGGGAGGGTAGAAGAGGCAGTCATTACTGCATACCTCTGTTGTGTTGTTATTGCAAATTAAAAGTAGCATGTTCCACTCCACAGCTATCTTTGGAGAGGGAGGGGCACTGAGGGAGGTGGGGGATCTTATCATTGCTTCTTCAGCAGACCAGCGGTGGTGTCACCGTGTGAGGTGACATTTGAATTTACAATTCCGCTGAGAAAAGCCATTAATTCACAAATTAACATTTCTCCCTCTCCCTCTCTCTTTAACACTCTCTCCCTCTCTCACATGGATGTGCAAGCAATTGAAAAGACAAAGGAAATAGCCTTAAGGAAGAGACTTTACGGCTAGTCTGTCTGTGCTGAGATTGCTCTCCCTGCTTCCAGATAGATAAACCAATTACCTGAGCAGCTCGGCTCCTGGCCGCCCGCGATCGCCTCCTTTTGTAGGCTGCCTCCATGGCTGGCTTACACTCGTGTATCTCATTAATGGAAACCAGGCGTGCCCTGGTCACTGAGCTCTTCCCAGCTGTCCTTTGGAGGAGCCGTGGGAAGAGAACCGGTGGCAGAGGAGACAGGCCAGGGGGATTCTGGGGAAGCGGAGAAGCTGTCCCGGCCCTGGATCTCTGGGTACAGCTTGCTGTGGCAGCAGGTTAGGGGTGAGTGTGTGGGAGAGCACTGTTGGAAGGGCAGGCTTGCTCTGACCCGGAAGGAGTGTGGGCTGGCCCTGAGAGACAGCGGCTGTAAACTGAGTCTGACTCTCCGAGAGACCGTTAGTCTCCGTGCAAGGGCCTGGTGGACCCAGGATGGGATCTGAGCTAGTCCTGCATGCAAGGCCACAGGGAAGTTTTACTGACTCCATGCTATGTCAGTGGGACAGGATACAGCCTGAAGGAGCCGGGAGAAATACTGAGGAGGGTCAGAAGACACAATAAGGTCGCACATGTGGGGCAACAAAGTGAGATTGTACTGATTCCTTAACATAAGTCTAGTGCCTGGGTACAGCTGTGCCCACCTGGTACCTACCTTACACACATACACACGTGTGCATGCACACACACACTCACACACACATGGGAAAGGAGTAAAAGTGAGAGTGAGCGAGCGAGAGAGGAGGACGCTATCTGGTTCGTTTCTTAGATAATACAGTAGTCCTCTCGTGCCTATAGGGATGTCACTCCAAGACCCCTGGTGGACACTTGAAATCACAGAGAGTTCTATATGCCCAATTCTATCTATACATGGTTTCCCCCCCCCCATGCATATGGGCAAAAGTTTAATGTACAGAGTAAGAGATGAACAACAACAATACTAGAATAGAATGATCATCGCGATAGATTGGGACTCTGAGAGTTAATCTGATAACCGAGGCGGTTACTGAGTGACTGACCGAACGTCACGGACACATTGGACACAGGAATGAGTCACACACAGGACGGGACGGAGCAAGCAGCTCAGGATTTTATCTCGTTCCTCAGAAAGATACTCAATCGAAAACCCGTGAATTGTTTATTTCTGGAATTTTCCACTTAACATTTTTAGATTGAAGATAACTGAAGGCAGAGAAAGCAAACCCCAGAATAAGGAGAAACTCAGACTCTTTGTAGATTACGCTGGAGTTTTGTGGCTTTTTTTTATGTGCTGTGTACTGCCTGTGACATGTCACAGACTGATTCAGTGCAACAGGTCCCTCGGAAGTCCAAAAAACAAAGCTGAGTCAGGGAGAGCCCTGTCTAGACCAACCCTGGGGTTTGGCTACATTAATAACACGCAATTTACAGTCATCTCTAGCAAGGACTCAAAACCTGGCTACGATCCGGATCAAGAAAAGAGTTCAGTTCAAAGGTCTCTAAAGACTCCAGAGAGAGAAACTCATTTATGGACACTCACTCCTGGTTCTAATTTTACCTTCTTGGTAACCAAGGAAAGGCGACTGGCCATACCTACAGCAGGTTCTTTTCTATCTCAGTTAGATCACACAGTCCAGCCGGACTCTCTGGGTAACGTTGGCCACGAGCCTGTGACTCTTCAGAAGCAAACGCAGGTTGTGTCGTTTTTTTTGCTAAGCCTACGCCTATGGGCTCTGTGGAGAAGTGACGCGTTTATCCGTGGGGAGGCACCAAGTTTAGCCATGGCTGTGCGGGACTGATGGGTGCAGATTTGCAGACTTCAAGGCTAGAGATGAAAGCCAAATTGTTAGGCTAGCTCTCCAGCTTGTTCATGCTGCCGTGGCTCAAGATGGATCTGCTTAAAGTATCCCGGGGTTTACTAAACAGATGGATCTTTCTATCCATCGTCAGAAAGTCGGAACAGAGAGGTTGCTACCCTAGGAAAAGAGGCTGCACGGGGCAATGTTGTGTCTCTGCTCCTGAACACTTAGTGTAGCATTCTCTGCAAAGGCCGACGGGCTCTCCGTGCCTTCCCAGTGTTTGGGCTCTCACAGAAGAACCTGTCATATCAGAATGGCTTCTATTCCTCATCTTCCCCTGGGCCACTGGCCCCCAGCCCTGGATCTTGATGGGGTTTCCCCTCCTCACTCCCAGGAAGAGCATCAAGCAAGCAATCCTGCCTCAGCTCTGCTGTATTTTCCCCACCCCCACCCTGGGGCTTTCTCTGGGCCCTGCTGCTTGGGGGCTCACCTTCCTGGGTGCCCCATTTTCTGGAGACCATTGGACAATGAGGAAAGGCAGGGAGCTGGTGCGTTGAGATGCCGGCAGCCTCCTAGACTATTGAGACCAGGGAGCAACCCTTCCTCAGCCTGCCTGCCTCAGAACCCTGGTGGTTTTGGAGCTGTCCGGGACCTTCATTTTCTGGCCCACGGCGGTGGGAAGGCCAGACAGGCTGGGAGAGGGTGGGGCCTGGCGCAGAAGCTAGGAGTCAGTCATGAGCCTCAGAGCCTAGTTACAGCAGAGCCAGTAATTCAAACCATCCTGACCCTTCAATGAACCCAAACCTGCTGACCTTGACAGCACCACACAAGAGGCCTCACAAAGCTCACCTTGCTGCAGGCTGGCCTTCTCTCCCGCCTCTCCTAGCAGCCCTGTGGCCTGGCTTCCAGGTGGCTCCTCATTTGGCCATCTTTATGAAATGTCAGCATCCCTCCCCTCCCTCCCTCCCCGAAGCAGGCCAGCTTCAAAGGACCCTTTGTGCTCATCCCCACTGGAGATAGGGCGTGGGCATTCCCTGGAGCTTGTGGAGGACCCCTGGCTGTGGCCTTCTCCCGTGACTGGATGAGCAGGACATTCATTCCGCTCAGTCTATGTGTATGTGTGTGTGCATGTGTACATGTGTGTTTGTATGTATGTGTGTATGTGCATGCACCCATGCATGCATGTGTTAGGGTGCATAGAGGGGCAGAGAAGATGACAGAGACAGAGAGGATGGAGAGGAAGGAGAAGCCGGAGGAAAGCAACCCCAGGAGCCTGCATGAAAGTAAATGCAGTTTATGAAGTTTGCGCTTTCCTCCTCGGGAGAGCTAGATTCCATCCAGTAGCCTCTCCAAGTCTGACAAGCAGGTCCAGAAGGCTAAAGTCACGAAAGTGTGGGCAGGAGAATGAGTGAGCCAGCGACAGAGGGAGGAATGCTCACACACATGCAAGAGCACACACACAGGAACACACACACATGAGCACACACATACCGGAGCACATACCATACACACACAAGCACACACTGGCACACACACACACACACACACACACACACACACACATACACACACACATACATGAGTACACACACACACACACACACACACACACACACCTACATGAGTACACACACACACACACACACACACACACACACATGACTGCACTGCAGGCAGAGAGAGCCTGGGACGCCGGGACAGAGGGATGCCGAGGTGTATTCCGGGAAAAGTAGCTCCAGGAGGCCTCTTTCCTTCTCTCTCCATCCCTCCACCCTGCCCCGGGGCAGTGTGGCCAGCACACACCCTTGGCTGTGGGTACTGGGAGGCACGGCTGTGTGGAAAACTGAACCAGACATTGGTGGACCACCTGGGGCAGCCGCTTGCCGGAGCCAGGTCGGCATACTGGGGATGGTCTTGGACACTGTGAATGAGGACTTGGCCACCAAAGGGACCGGAATGTGGTACTGCTAAGGTTCCTTGAGATTTACCTCTTCTGATGCTGGCTGGTGTCCATGTGGGCTCACTGAGGCCTGAGGCCAGCTAGTGTAGTCTCTCGGGGAAGATGGTTTCAGACCTTTGTCTTTCCTCTGAGAATTCAAAGGGAATAAGTGACCAACAAGGAGCAGGCCATGAGAGATCTCAGAGGGACTTAAGAGGGTCTGCCTTCCCAGGCCTGTCTGTGCACGGCACAGGGCTCATGCTCATGGGCACTAGGAACAGGTGAGTGGGCCAGAGCCACGGCTTTGGTTTCTCTATAATAATAGTTTTAGTTTTTATTAGCAAACATTAGTCATAGATAATAATGGGTTTCATTGTGGCATCATGTATGTTTTTACTATATTCACCCCATAATGTTTTCTTATCCTTCTTTTTCTTATCCTCTTACTCCTACTAATCCACTCTTCCTGACCAGTCCCTTTCCTTTTATACTGTAATGGTGAGGATTTTTTTTTGTGGTGTGTGTGTGTGTGTGTGTGTGTGTATGTATGTATGTGTGTCCCCTACTGAGTTTAAGCAGGACCCTTAACTTTTGGGAACAGGGACTATGGGGAGAAAGTGGCTGAGAGGATGAGTACCTTCACTCTGACCTGCAGATAAGATAGACATCAGCTCACACACACACACACACACACACACACACACACACACACACATGCATACACACCTGCAGGCACACACATGTACACACAATACACACTGTACATACACACATGCATGTGCACACATGTATACACACATGTACACACATGTATGCACACACACACACACACACACACACACACACACACACCCTGAGCTTGCCTTCAAGTTCTGCCAGAAGCTGGGACAGAGGAGAAAGACAGACAGGGTTCACAAAGACACGGAAGGGAGAGGAGAGGGAAGGGGGGAGAGGGGGAGGCTGGGCTGATGGCGGAGGATACCAGAGCATCCAGGCTATGCCAGGCACAGACTGAGGCAGAAACTGTCCGGGGATGGCCTTGGCTTGCCGTCCGCTGCTCTTCCCTCTGCCCTCCCCCCTCAGCCCTCCCCTCTTCCCTCCACACATCTTTATTGGTTCTGGTAATAGCCTTGATTTGCATGTCAGGCAAAGCCTTGCTACACACACAAAAAGAAAACCCCAACCGTGGCGGTGTGGCAGTGTCAGCTCTCGCTGTTGTTCGACAGTGTAAAATTAAATTAATAAAGCCCCCAACACAGGAAAACATAACAGGAAATTAATGGCCTTTACTGTCGCTCTGATGCAGTCATTTGCAACCCTGCTTTCCGCACCAAAGACTTCATAAATGCAAGCAGTTTCTCTAAACAAGCATACTTAGGGCGGCCTGGTATGTAATTTTTCGCCTTGCTTGTGTCCTTAGAGCTAACAAAGCCCCCTTCCCTCTTAGCTTCGGAGAGGTTTCTAACTGCTCGTGGCCCAACTACAGCCCACTGAGGGTTGTTCCAGACGGAAAGCCCCAGCTCCTTCCGGAGGGGTGGACGGATTGCTGGGGTTCCGACAGAGGAATCGCTCACTCCATGAGCCCCTCTTGCCAACGAGATGGCACACCCAAGGCTCCTCCCTCCGGTGGAGCTGTCTGCTCCCTCACTACCTACCCCCACGTGCTCACCCTTCCTTCTGTCTCTGGTTTCCATCTTCCTCTTCTCCATCTCTATTCACCGAGCATCTCCAATTTCTTCACACAGGTGGCAAACTTTGGGGCTGGCTCTGCCACAGCAGTGGGTAACCTGCGGGCTTTCCTGGGGTGCAAAAGAAAGCCAGCTGATGGCTCAAAACGGGCAAAGAAGCTATGCTAATGAAGCGTTCTGGGGCTCTGGGCTTCCTCTGTTCTTAGAGGTTGGATGGTAACCCTGAGGGTCCTAAATGACCGCTCATACTATCCCTCCGTTCTCAGGCAGATTTCAGACCGGAGAGTCTATGAGCTGCTCTGGTAGGAAGGTAGGGGATTGAAGACACGGGTTTCTTCTTTGAGTTTTGTGCCAGTGTGGGCCCTGGTGCCCACCAGGCTGGGCTGAGGCTATATTAGGAAGGCGGGGCTTCTCAAGGCACATAGCTGGCCGCTCATTAAGAATTGAGCCTCATGGTTACGCATTTAAGAGGGGTTCAGGGAGATGAGAAAAAGGGTGAGTAGGCCATGGGGTTTGCCCCAGGGACTGGCTGTTTCCGGGGACACCTCCCATGTGGATGGAAGCCAGAGACTGGGAGACCAACAAGGCAGAATCCCAGATTCTTTCTTCTTCTTCTTTTTTTTTTTTTTTAAGATTTATTTATTATATATAAGTACAATGTAGCTGTCTTCAGACACACCAGAAGAGGGCATCAGATCTCATTACAGATGGCTGTGAGCCACCATGTGGTTGGTGGGAATTGAACTCAGGACCTCTAGGACAGCAGTCAGTGCTCTTAACCACTGGGCTATTTCTCCGGGTCAGAGTCCCAGGTTCTTCAGGGGTCATGGGTCTTGCCTGCCTTTACCACAGAGCCTACTCTACTCTCCCTGTAACTCTGCTCACTGAGCCACAGCCCTGCATGGGCGTGTGTGTAGCCGAACAACGCCTCTGTTCGCGGCTATGCTTTTCTCTGCTTTGAGGACAGGCATAGGACAGAAGTCCACCTTACCGGTAGGACATTTAGGTATTTACCTTATCGCTCACAACCTTAGTTTCCTCTTAGCTAAAATATTCAGAGTTCGTGACATTTACCAGTAGAGTAGTGGATGGTGATTTTTTTTTTAAAAAAAGACCTCCATTTGATATCTTTTTTTGTTCTTCCCTCCCCCCTCCTTTCCTCCCTCCACCCCTCCCTCTTTCCCTCCCTTTCTCCTCCTTCCCTCCATCATTCTACTCTATTTACCAAGCTCTCGGCAAACTCTAGCCTGAACCCCGGGTGGATTTCAGCTTAACTATGATTAAATTCCTACCCTTGAGGGAGTTCCCTCACCACCCTGGCCACCTATCTCTGAATTCATGAACACTGAGTCCCAGGGACAGTCCAGCCAAGGCCACGTACTTAATGTGGAACCACTGGCCCTCGCCCGCCCGGAGACTCCACACCCATAACGTCTTCTAAGATTACATTCGATTTTTTAGCAGGCGTGTCAGACTCAAACTCATATTAAGCTCATGGTCAACGAAAACCTCAAGATCTTTTTTACATCAATTGCTACCCAGCCAGGTCCACCCATTCTACACTCTCATAATTGATTTTTTTTTTCTTCAAACTAAACATAGGGCGTCCATTTATCCCTGTTGCTCTTCCGTCTCATTGGGTCAGGTTCTTAAGTCTATCTGATGAAAGTCATAGGGATGTCTTCTCTGACATCACCCAAGTAATCTTATGGGCTGTTTTTTCCCCTGTCTTCCTCCTCCTCTTCCCCCTCCTTCTCCTCTCCCTTCTCCCTCCTCTTTTTGTTGTTATTTTCCTTATTTTTTTAAAGATTTGTTTATTTATTATATGTAAATACACTGTAGCTGTCTTCAGACACTCCAGAAGAGAGAGGTCAGATCTTGTTACAGATGGTTGTGAGCCACCATGTGGTTGCTGGGATTTGAACTCAGGACCTTCGGAAGAGCAGTGGGTGCTCTTAACCACTGAGCCATCTCTCCAGCCCCATTATTTTCCGTTCAAATAAAGAGAATCATGTGGCAGAAAAGTGAAGACCCACTCCCGGTTGTAGTACACAAGTGCTTTAGGTACTGTTGAACTCAACAGTCATCAAGTTACAGCTCTGAAAGAGGAGGGAGTGTCCTCGTCGACTGTTAACATTCACTGTATCCATATGATTTTCTTAACAAATCAGGTAAGGAAGACATGTCAATCTAAGCACTGCCTGCTGCCGTGTAAAGCACACTCAGTACAAAGGTCAGCAGAGTAACTCTCCGCCTCGGAAGGCTTAGCATCTCGCCGAGAGGCAGAAGGTGTGCCTCCCATCACACACGCGGAACGTGACTCACGCCGCCATCACTCCAGGAAAGCTATGAAGAGTGTTTTAAAAGATAAAACAAAACAGAGTTGTATCTTCCAGCCAGGGCAATTGGGGCAAGCCGTCATGGCGGGGCGGGCCTTTAATCTAAGCATCGATATCAAGTTTACTGTGCCACAGCTGACTCTCGGGTGAGTGCATTCAGGTTCCAGGGGGTCACAGTTTCTTCTCTAGTCCCATCACATGGCTGGTGCGATCAGTTCTTTCAGAAAATATCCAAAGCCTTGGGCTGTTGGATGCATTGTGAAGTCTTCTGAAACCCCCGCCTTCCGGGCTCAAGGACTCAGCAACAGCTGATTTAGGATCCTGGGTTCCTCTCACAGTCCTGAGGTGGAACAGGGACCTGAAAAAGTTAGCTCATGGGGACAGCCCAGGACTAGGCTGGGTCCTCCCTGGGGATTGTTTCCTTTCCCTACAAGACAAAGGCAAGCTAGGAGTTCCCTCTGCCTTTCCTCTCTCCTGTCCACCCTGTCCTCCCCCCTCCTCTCCTCCCTTCTCCCCTCTCCTTTCCTTGCCCCACTCTTTTCCCAGGGTTTGAGCTGACATGCCTCCCTTTCCCCATTCGCTTGTCTCAGCCCCTCCGGGTCTTTGTCTTCCTGGCGGGCTGTGTTCTCATCTCTCTCCCTGGTTACGGTCCCTCCTTCCATCTGCTTTGTTCCCTTTATGGAGGGCTGGTGCTTTTGCCTGACCATAAGTGCAATACATGTTTATTGTAAAATATTTGGACAAGCCGATGTTTCTAAAAAGAAAAATCCATAATCCCTCGTTGAGCGATAACCAGTGCTGGAATTCGGCGTATTTTGGATCCTTTCCCTCCTATGTGTGTGGAACTTTAGATATGTAACTCTTAATTAAAGCTGGAGTGCTACTATGCACACAGCTTTGTGCCTTGCTAGTTTTACTTAACATTATATAGTAGCATTTTCACATGTCATTACATATTCCTTGAAAACATGATTTTTTTAATGGCTGCATAATCTTCCACTGTTCGATGTACATGGCCTTCTAAATTCTGGGCTCATCATATTTTAGGGCTTAGCCGTGTGCAGCCACGGTGATTTCCTCAGACGCCCTTGTCGCTCCGCCCTCCCTCCCTCCCTCTCCCCCAGTCCCTCCACTCCATCCGGTTGATTGTTGCTTATGGAGGCAGAATTTCGTCTTTCAGAGCATCTGTCTTCTGTGGAATTGTATCTTCTTTTAGAATCTCTTGACATGGAGTCTCCCGCGTGTTCCATCCTCTTGTGAGGCACCCCAGTACCCTCTTCCTCTGTCAGCTTTAGACAGGGGTGGTTTCTTCCCAGAATCCCATCACTTCCCTTTAATCCATTTTTCTCTCTTGACCAAAGTCAAGTCCCCCGCCCCTAGGGATAGTGACCATCTCTGTCATGCAGAAACATTGCCTACCCTACCTGGGCTGCGTTTTGTTCTGTTCTGGTTTTAAATCTCTTAAGAGGGACTCACCCGGGATCACCTTCCTGACACTCCTTGCGGCCCCTGTGCCTGCTTCTTCTTCCTTCTAAAAGGTGAAATGTGGCGGAGAGGCAAGTTCACGATCCACCCATTTCTGTTCTTAGAATTGTACTGAACAAACTGGTCAACATTTGACATCACAAGTATCAGGCCCTGTGCTAGGTTTACAAAGATGAGAAAGCCGGTCCTCTGCCTCCAGAGACGGTGCAGCAAAGAAATCAAGTGGGTTTTTGTTTTTTTAACTTTTAAGGAGATTTCAGTAAAGAAAGGCAATGTGACTGAGTTTACTTTTTGGCTCTGACACTTGTAGGCCATAGTCAATTGTTTGAGGAAGTCACCTCTCTTTGAAAGTCCTCTGTTTCCCTAGGGTGTGAGCCCAGTTTCCAGAGACAACACACACTGTGGTCTGGCTGCCTTCTCTGTCATTCATTAGCTGCCTCTATATGACCTTGGGAAAGTCCCTCCAAACTTCACTTTCCTTACCTATGACATAGGTTTAATAATAGAAGCTTCCTTTTTAAGGAAGTTTTTCTTACAAAAATTACCTGTGTTGCCATAGTAAAAAATTCTTACACAAGTGTCTATTTTACACCCAGTGCTTAATAAATTCTAGTTGCCACTGTTCTAATAATTAAATCCATGTGTACACATTGAGGGTAGTATTTGGTATCACAACAGAGTCTGGCTCCATTTATTATTTTTTAAATAATTATTTATTGTATGTGTGTGAGTACACTGTCGCTGTCTTCAGACTCACCAGAAGAGGCCTTCAGATCGCATTACAGAACATTGTGAGCCACCATGTGGTTGCTGGGATTTGAACTCAGGACCTCTGGAAGAGCAGTCAGTGCTCTGAACTGCTGAGCCATCTCTCTAGCCCCCTATTTATTATTATTTTTATGGCAGAGATTTGGATGGAGAGTACAGGAATACTGAGAGAGAAAAAAAGAAAAAGAAAACAAAAAACAAAAAACAAAACAAAACAAAACAAAAAAACCCCACTGTTGTTGAGGGAGGATCCCAGCCCTCCTGTCTGTATCTGAGGAAACTCAAAACAGAAAAGCTCACCGGATTTGTCCAAGGTCCCCCCAAAAGTGAACCAAATAACAGGCCAAGATCTGGGGACTTTACACTTTTTCCAGGGCTGAATCTCGGCATAAGGGCGTGGCATGCACTCCAGCCTTGTTTTAGGGTCCCTAGTCCCCAGAAGTAAGCAGGTATGGGTGGGCATAGCAAGCCTGAGGTCAGGAGTGCTACCAGCCAGCCCAGCCTCTGCCCTACGGGGAACCTATTTAGAAGCTGCCTGTGGAGCCGGGCGTGGTGGCGCACGCCTGTAATCCCAGCACTTGGGAGGCAGAGGCAGGCAGATTTCTGAGTTCAAGGCCAGCCTGGTCTACAGAGTGAGTTCCAGGACAGCCAGGGCTATACAGAGAAACTCTGTCTCGAAAAAAACAAATCGACCCCCCCCCAAAAAAAAGAAGCTGCCTGTGGCATGTGGGGTTTGCCAGCACTAGTATGCCGGGCAGACCTAACATGGCCCAGAGCCGAAGCTTTGGTCCAGATTTCCAAGGGATTCTTTTTTGTTGTTTTGTTTTGTGTCTGAGGAGGCATGGTCTCACTATGTTATCTCTGGCTGTCCTGGAACTCTCTCTGTGGGCCAAGCTGAGCTTAAAGCACACAGAGATCCGCCTGCCTCTGCCTCCCAAGGGCTGGGATTAAAGACGTGTTTCACCCCACCCAGCTTTCCAAGGGCTTCTTCATAACTGCCAGGCTTGATTTGGGGTTCATGGTGAGACCAGACTCCAAGGTTGTCATTTTGAGGTGGGAAGCAATGGGGTGCCACATCCTATCTCCTGTTCAGGTCACTGCAACACAGTGTCCCCCTTTCTCCGCCCCCCTTCTCCCTCTATCCCTCCTTCTCTCTTCCTCCAGGCTTCCCATCTCCTCTTCTCTCTCTCGTATCCCATTTTCTTTCCATCTGGACCCCTTCCCTCGTGCCCCTTTCTTCTTGTTGTCTTTTTCTCTCTTCCTTCAGCCTCCTCTGTCACTCATCTTCTGTCTGTCCCTCGATCTTCTCCAAATACAAAAGGCACTCCCATTCCGGGGACCCCATTCCCCATTCCGGGGAGCAACCCCATTCCCTGTTCCGATTTCAGACGGGAGGGCCTATGCGGCAGCCCAAACCTCCTCCGGGTCCCGCTGTGCCACTGCTGTGGGGGTGGGGCCGGGGCTGCACAGGCGGGCTGCCCTGAATGACAAGAGGGGATATTGATCGCATTCTGAACTCAGCCCAGCAGATAGAAGGTAATTAATGACTCCATTTGCCTCAGTACCGGGGAGAACAATTGAGTTTGCAACAGCAGCAACTGGCAGCTGGGGAGACTGGGGGGCGAGCTGGGGGTGAGTCCTCTGCGGGGAGGGATGTGGAGGTGAGGTGGAGGACCAGATGCAGTGCTCCTTCCCCAACCTCGGCCAGGAGTCCCTCCTAGACAAGTAAGTTCTTGAGGTGATTCTTCTGACAGTGGCTAAAGTTGGGCTTTCTCCCAGGGACTGCTTCCTGCGGGCCCTAGGATCTCATGCGCATTTTGAACTTTTCCAGAGCTGTTTCCTCCTTAATAACGTTGGCTGGATGGGACCTCTTTCTCAGGTGCTCCGTGGGGGGCTAGAGGCAGGGGTTGGCAAGCACCTAGGGTCTGCCAAGAGGGCGGAATGTGAGTGGTGACAGGATGGCTGTAATGAGACTGGCCGGAAGACTTGGCTTACCAGGAAGAAGGGGTGCTCTGGCTTCAGATCCAGGCTCTCTACTTACCAACTTGCTCTCTGAGACTTATTTCTTTATCTGAAAGACGATGATGATGATGATGGTGGTGGTGGTGGTGGTGATGATGATGATGATGATGATGATGATAGCAAGAACCTAGTAAAGTTGAACAGTTTAATAATCGTAAGCGAAAGCATGCTGTTGGTTTCCCATGACCGGTGCACCTGTGTGTTTGGGCTTAGAAAGCTAAGGCTCAGGGCTAGCATGCTCGCCGAGCCTATGCAAGGCCCTGCGTTTGAACATCGCCTCTCAAAAAAAAAAAATAATAATAATAATACTGAAGTTGATATAGTTTTATTCTGTGTTAAAATGTTCCTTGGAGGTTGGAGAGATGGCTCACTGGTTAAGAGCATGTACTCTTACAGAGGACCGGGGTCCAATCCCCAGCACCCAAACTGAACCTCTCACAACCGCCTGCAACTCTAGCTTCAGAGAGATGTCTACATTCACATGGGCATACTCTCACACAGAAAAAAAAATACCGCATACATACATAGCATTAAAAATGAAAATGATTTTGAAAACTCATTTTAGCCTGCTCCCCAAACCTACCTTTTTTGGGGTGAGTGCATAGCCCCATCTGTCTCTTCTTGGTGATTTCTCACTCACCATGTTCCTGAGATCTCACTAGAAAGTCCCACTTGTAATTGCCCAGACTGAGGGTTCTGGCCTGGAGTCGGGAATGGGGGGGAGGGGCATGCTCCAGCAACAGATGGGGTGAACAGTGTTGAGAAAATAAGATTTTTCAGGAGGTGGTCAGATGGAGCAGTAAGACATTTTCCTTATTTCTTTCATTTTTGCACATACTATGTGTGGATGTGTGCGCATATGTGTGTGTGTGTGTGCGCGCGCGCGCGCGCGCGCACATGAGTATATGTATGTGTGAAACTAAACCCAGAGCCTTGAGTGCATGCCCTATCACTAAGCTCCCCAGCTAGTCCTGAGATATTTTAAATAAAGATTCAGGAAGTGATGTGTGCCCTAGACAGCATGGGAAAGCATAGACTGAAAGAAGGTAAAGTTGCTGATGATCAGGAAGTAGCCACTGTGACCACGTCGGGGATGGTATCTTCAGCAAAGATGATCCTTCTCCTCGTGGTTGTCTTTCCCTACATGGAGGCCAGGCCATTTTAGCCCATAGCTAAACTGTTTGCTGAGTAAATGTCTTGTGCTGGGCTCTCTGGTAAACATGCTCAGGAGCTGGCCACTTGCCCTTATGTAATCTGCACTTCAGTGACTCTGAACCTTCGTTCTCTCAGAAGCTGAAGGGGGTTACCGTTCCTATGTTGGAGAGCTGTTTAGCGGGCCGAATAACTCAAGATCTGTGAAGACTTTGTGTCAGGGGTTCCTTCAATAAATAAGGAGTCAGAGAAGATATTATGGGCTTAATTAATTCATCTACAGCTTGTCTGTGCTCCACAGAGGACTTGCGGTGAGGCCACCTGCTTTGAGAAGAATCACACTATATAGTAGAAAGAACATCTAGAATAGCCATGGGCCTAAAAGTTCTACTACCCAGTTATAAGAACCGGCCTCTTTCCTCCCACTCACCCAACTAGGTTCTACAGCTATAACACAATAAATTTAGTACCCTGGGCATCTGGGCAGGCTGTGCTTCGTCAGCACACACCACAGAGGTTAGCCTCACTATAGAAAAACACCAGTGGAGAACTGAAGATCACCCCGAAGAGGGCCGAGTGCTCCTCAGCCGGACCCTGGCTTTCATACCTGGGCTACAGAAGAAAGTAGCTTAAGAGGCAAGCTCTCATGTCAGACCTGGACTCCAATCCCGACTGTCGTTTACTAGGAGTGTGTTCTTTAACAAGCCACTTAACGTCCTTTGTCTTGGTTTCCTTGTGTGTAAAGTGAGTACCACAGTATTTATTTCACAGCGTTGTTGGAAGGGTTATTAAATGAGCTCTGAAGAACGGGCGCCTTGCTTTTTACATGTTGGATCTTCTGAGACGGGGTCTCCCTAGACAGCCCCTGCTAGCTTGGGGCTCACAATATCCCCCCTGCTTTAACCTCCTAAATTCTGAGCTTCGGGCATCTATCGCCATGTACAGCTTTAGAATTCCTTTTATTACTTTGTTGGCTTGTTATACCATCCTGGAGATTGGACCCAAATATACTATGGAAATGCTCCCACTGGGCCACACCCTCAGTCCAAGGGTCTCTTGATCGTTGTATGGTGCTAGGGTGTCCAGCAGGGGCCAGGGGAAGGCAGGATCGAATCCACCATTGATAGTGACTATTCGCCCAGTACACTGTCCTCTCGTAGCACCGAGAGGGACTTAATAAGCCTATAGCAACCATATTTTGCCAACCTTTCTTTAAAAGCATGACCTGAGAGTTGAAAAGAGTATTGTAAGTAGGGATCGTTCTGGAAAGTTTTAGAATACACAGATGCTATCCATATACTCCATCCAGACTTCTTAGCACTGGGAGTCCCAAGGTAGACTCTGAGCCCTGTCCTGGGACGGCCTCCACCACCTGCTTTGGGTGGCTGCTCTGTCTGATTCCAAGGCTAAGTAATCCCTGAACCAGGAACAGTGTTTTCTGTTAGCCTGAAGCACTGTGGATGTGCGGCTGGTGTTGCTGAGGTAGAAAGAGTTCCCCGGGGATCTGAGTTGATACTGCCAGAGTCTAACAGGACTGACCAGAAGTGACTGGGTGTACTTGCGTTGGACCAATCAGGTTCTGGCCAGTCAAGAAAGTTTCTGCCAGGGGTCTCATACTGAATACCCCCCGGGGGAGCTCACCCACTCATTCAGTCAGCTAGTCACTCGCTCGGTGAGCACCTGCTATGTATCATGCCTAGCACAGACTTGCAGACAAGCATCAGCCATGGTCCCCGCACACAGGGGCTCAGAGCCTGGCTCCTTGGGTGGGGAATTGTCCTTGCAATTGATGCTACCTAACTGCTCTCACGTGTTCATTCCCCCTCACTCAGAAACCCAGGTCGGCGTCCAATTTTGCCTCACACAGTGGTTTTGCAGCTTTGCCAGATAGGCCTTCACACTGCGGCTGGTCCGTGCCCCGGTCTCTTCTCCAGTCTGCCTAACCTCTGGAAGGGCGCTACCTTTACTGCCCTCTCCCACACTCCTTTCCCATGGTTTCCCTTTCTTCTTCTTCTACTCTGTTCTTTTCCTCCTCCTTCCCAGCCCTCCAGTTCACCCTCTGCTAGCTCCAGGTTGCTCTCCATAGCTGGACGCCCAGCCATGACGCCAGGCTCCATCCTTCTGACAAGCGTCCCCACCCTGGCCGGTGCCTCCCAGTTGCTGGTATGGAAGGTTTCTTCCTTCCCCCTCTTCCCTCTACCTGCCCTTCCTCTGCTTCTCAGCTGACTTCTTCCAGAAGCATCTCCCTCCTCCTTGCACCTTCCTGGCCCCTCCCACTTCCTTCCCTAGCTTCCGCCGACCCTCTCCGCCTTGGCCCCTCCCCCTTTCTTCACTCCCAAAGGAACGGTACCATCCCTGTCACAGAGCATTGAGCAGACCTGAGACTAGGTTGGGGAGGAATGTCTCCCTACCAGGAGGGGTGCTGTCTGCCTTCTCTCTGCCCCGTAATTCACTTACTGACACCCCCTCCCCACCCCGCCCCCACCCTGCTCCTGCCATGAGTCCCTCCACCTTACTCCTTTGCTGCTTGTCAAAACCTCACCTTTCTTCCCACTTGGGACTGCCCTCAGGATTTCCCCCGTCTGAGATCTGGGGACCTTGTTCTCTGCAAGCTTGGTGGCTCTGTGCCACTAACACTTTCTAACTACCGGTCCCCCGGTCGTCTCCCCCCGCCACACACACACCCTCCTCCTCCTCTTCCTCCGCCTCCACCTCCCAGCGCCACCTCTCCCAGCAGAGGGTTTCCTTTTTCTCTCCCTCCCGTTCCTCCCCAGCTTTCCTCCGCCGCCCGCCTCTGTAACCTGTCTTACCACCAGGGCCTGTGTGTACAGAAAAATAAATAAATAAAAAGGTCAGCGAGCGGAGGGAGCAGCAATAACCCCTAAAACAGTACTATCAGTGGAACATGATTGATCAATTGAATTCCATAGCGGCTGAAAAATGTGGGATTAAGTAGTGTATTATACGCACAATGAGTTGAGGCATGATGTTCATTTCAAGTTCATTTCGCCGGCCTCTGCCACCAGATCAGGCAATCAATAGGGGCAGCAGATATCATATATCACCTCTCTGCGGGCTGGGGAGAGAGCACCATAATCTCTCGCAAATTTAGAGTGACAGATTTGTCAAGATCTGAAGGGCCCCTGAATAAATGAAGGCAAAGAGACTCCTCCAGCCGGTGACCTGAGGACAAAGCTTTAGTTCAGCTCCTACACACACACACACACACACACACACACACACACACACACTCGGTCACAGGGTGAGGTGAGCCACACACAAGCATGTACACAAACCCACACCGAGGCATGAAAAGCATCTTGCCACACGTGTGTGCTCACACACACATATCTGAACGCATGCCCACAGACAAATGTGCCTCCTACTCCTTAGGCCCCTTTCGGTAAGAGCAAGAAATACAAAGACCTCAGATTCTACCCCTAGCAGCAGGGCATTCCCCAAGAAGGTAGGAGGGTTGCAAGCAGAGACAGGCACAATGGGACATGCGGACAGTGACAGACCGTGGAGCTAGGGAGATGCATGCATACATCCTGGAAAGGGGGGGCCCGTGGGAGAAAGGGAACGTGGGCTCACACGCCTCACATGCCCACGTTCTTTTAAAAAGATTTTACTGTCAGTTAAACTCATCCAGATCCTTGTTTTTTTAATCCAGGTGTTTATGTCTTACACATGGACATGCCTAGAGAACACTCACACAAAGGGAGAAAATCAGTGTACAGTATTCCAGGTCCCCCTACAGGGCCATTAATGGTTCCAGAACCACGCAGGAAAAGTACAGCTACCAGACCTAGTAATTCCATCCATAGGAACATAAGAATGTCATCAAAGCTGCCTCTGTCCACCTCAGGCTGGTGTTAGTGTCTCTCTGTCTGTCTTTGTCTTTCCGTCTGTCTGTCTGTCTCTGTCTCTCTGTCTCTGTCTCTGTCTCTGTCTCTCTCTCTCTTTCTCTCTCTCCTTCTCTGCCTCTGTGTCTCTCCATATTTTCTCTTTCTACCTCTCCATCCCTCCCCCCCCACACACACACATACATGCTCTCCTTGCTCCTGAACAATATGGTGGGAAGACAGGAGATCCTTTTGGAAAGCAGTGCCTTTTACTCCTTCTGGGAAGCCAGGGAGGGAGGACGGCTGTAGATTGAGGTTAATCAATATGTAATACTTTCTATGGTCTCCCAAATGATACTGTACGGTGTTACTGTATATAATGCAATATTGATTATATCATATCATATAATCACCTATAAACTGATATATATAACAGTCCCAGGGGAATACCTTGGGGCCTAGAGCACAGGCTGGCCCCAGGCTCAAGGCTCTCTAGCTTGTCATGGGCTGAAGGAAGCCAAGAAATAGCAGGCTGGGGTTAAGGCTGGGGGCCGGGCCCTGGGCCGGGGCTGGGGCTGGGGCTGGGGCTAAGGCTGGGGCTGGGGCTGGGGTTAAGGCTGGGGCTGGGGCTGGGGCTGGGACTAAGGCTGGGGCTGGGGCTAAGGCTGGGGCTAAGGCTGGGGCTGGGGCTGGGGCTGGGGCTGGGGCTGGGGCTGGGGCTGGGGCTGGAGGGCTAACAGAGTTGCTAAGTGAGGGTCCAAAGAGGCTGTAGGACAGACTCTTTGTCCTCAGAGTGCTTTGAAAGCTCCAAGTGGCCAAACACTGGACCTCAGGGACAGGGGAAACAGAGACAAACAAGATAATGAGTGGCCAAAGTGGAGATTTGAGACCAGACTGCCTTCTGGCAGGGAGCCGGCTCTAGTGGTGACCAGTCCTTCCTCCATGGAGCAAGCCTTGACTCCTGGTGGACCCCAGGTGTTCCAGGAGCTGGCCCCCACTGAGCCTGCGCCTGCGCCTGCGCCTGCGCCTGAGCATTCAGGGGGAAAGATGGCCGGGTCATAGCGGCCTGCATGCTCTGCGGAGTCCGACCATGTGGGTGCCCAAGCAGCCCCCATGACTGACCCCGCTTTCCTCCTGCTCTGCGTCCAGCCCAGCCAGAGTCCCTCAGCTTTGCTCTCAGGGCCTCTCCTCCCCAGGAGTAGTTAATGACTTCACCCAGACTCTGCGTTATATTTTGCTTAGAGGTGTGATGATTTTCAATCCTTGGAATCCGTGGAACTGAAATTTATCTGAGCCCAGTTCAATTCTCCACAGTAATGCATGTCTGAGAGGCCAGCCCCTCACCTAGTATGACTCAGGCTGGGGGATGGGGGAGGTCCTGGGAAAAGAAAGCCTTGGAGACAGCCTCGTGGGACCTCCTGCCTCCATTTCAGCCCAGGCCTTCTGGCTTCTGGCTTCTCCACTCTGTCTCTGAGGAAGGGCCAGCCCCTAGGCCTTTAGGCCTAGGCCTCTAGCCTCCTCTGGCTTGTAAACTAGAAGACAGGGACCCTAGCAGGGGTGCAGGGACACAGGGGCCAGAGCCAAGTACCCAACCCTTTGGCTACTGGATCCTTCCTTAATTCTGCTGGCCTGGTGCTCATGACCTAAGTGTCTGTGTGTTTCCCAGATGTGTCTGAGGGCTCTGTCCCTAATGGAGATTCCCAGAGTGGTGTGGACAGTTTGCGGAAGCACCTGCGAGCCGACACCTTCACCCAGCAGCAGCTGGAGGCTTTGGATCGAGTCTTCGAGCGCCCTTCCTATCCCGACGTCTTCCAGACGTCAGAGCACATCAAATCAGAACAGGTGAGAGAGGAACTTCCTGTCCGCCCAGAGCAGAAAGGAACGGGGCAGAGCGAGGCCCTCTCACAGCAGACGAACAACCCTGCGTGTGTTTGCATGGCTTCCACACGTGCACCACGGGAACATGGCTGCACAGACGTTAAAGCACGGTTAAGGAAACTAATTTCAGTATACAGTCACTAAAGATGACAAGATACAGATGAAAGCATAAATGCCGTCCCCATTCAAAGTTTTCGATTCCTTATGAAGGGCACTGTGTCATCCCTTATTCCCCACCTCCACCCCAGCTCTGGCATTCTGTGACCCTATTATGGGATAGCCAGAATTATCCTCATGCTAGGACCCTTGCCCTGCCCCCACCAGGTCCCACAGAAAGTCTGTGAAAACTCCTCTTGTCCCGTGTCAGAAAGAAAGCCCCACCCACGCCTGCCTCCTTGTCCCCGATACATCCATCCAGTGTGAACCCAAGCTGGCTGGCAGCTGTCTCAGCCACCCACGAGTCTCACAGGCCCAGAAAAGCACAGAGCACACCACATAGGCCGAAGCAGGCACTACATCAGCAAAACATCCCACACACCGAGCCCTAAGCGTCTCGTCTCGGGGCTCGCAAGATGGTTCAGGGGGTAATGGCACTTGCCACACAACACCGCAGGCCGGGCAGCCTGGGTTTGGTCCCCAAATTCATGTAAAGGCAGCGGGGGAGGGGGGGAGGAACCTGACTCCACAGAGTTGTCCTCTGGTTTGCACATGTGTGAGACGGCATGCCCTACTCCCCACACTGTAATAAGTTTTTTATCTTAAAACTTAAAGAAAGACTCCCCACTTCCCACCACCGCTCACCTGCTCTCTCTACCGCACACAGTACACGCTATTGTGTAGCCCAACAGTCCTGCAGGGACCATAAATGCACGTTTCTCAGGCCGGGTACTCAGTAACCCTAGAGCATACATCAGTGTAGCCCCCCAACAGCCTACAAAAATGGCGTAGGTCAGGCCTCCAACTGTAGAACAATACAGTCTGCTGTGCGTACACTCACCCTGTACACACACGCGCACACACACACACACACACTTGTACACTGGCTTCACCTCAGGCTCCACACAGCATAGTTGCACTTTAAGACTTCAACAGGCACTAGCCTCTCGCCTTTCTCCCCGCCCGTCCTTTTATCCCATAAGCTGTTTGTCTTCATAAAACAAAAATCAAAAGTCTTTTTAAGGTGCCCTGAGCCATAAACCAACAAAGGAGGAGCTGGCCAAGGCGGGAGGCTCGGTGCACCCTCCCCAAGTCCCTGGCTGTATTACAATGAATAACCTTTATTTACTTTCATTAGACTATTAAACACCAGCACAGTCATTTTTCCCCCTGAAACTCGGAGCAGGGCCCATAAAGCAAATCCGAAGCCTAATTGAGTTCATTTTAATTTCTCTCCGATCACAGCGAATTACTCTGGTGATAAATCAGGGGGCAGCTTCACCCCCAGTAGAAGGCCTAATTTGCAGCTAATTACAAAACTGATTTCTACAGGAAGATCAATACGAGAAGGAATTGGAAATGACGAGGCAATCCCGTCCAGCCAAGGAGGGGAGGGGGTCCTCTGGGGGGGCCAGGAAGCGGAAGGGAAAAAAACGGACCCGAAAGAGCAGAAAATCAGTTTTAATTTAACGTAATATTAATCAGAGCAACTTTTCCTGCTTTGTGCAGGCTCCTGGTCTGCCCGGCTCCGGGGTCTGGCTTGGTGGTAGTTGTAATAAAAAGGCAATTACCCAAGTGTTTCGGGCAGGACACCCTTTCAGAGTCAATGGCTGGCCCCCTCCTACCCTTCTGTTAGCCATGTGGACTCTCCCCCTCCCCAATTTCATACCCCAGTGCACAGGCAGAGTGCAAGGGGCCCATGGGGCTGTCTTTGTTTGTTTTTTAAAAAGGGGCGCCCATACCCCATCAGCCAACCCAGCAGTGCCAGGCTGGAGGCCCCACTAGGGCCTTCCCCCAACTACTGCCTCGGCCATGTGTCCTGCTCCATCCCTGTCCGCCAAGGCCCCTACTCAGAGGACCTTGGGCACCCCACACTTCTCAGCAGGGGGTTCCCCGTTGCTGTGCTCCCTCCTGGAGCACCTTAGGCAAAAGAAGAAGAAGGGATGCTGGGCAGTGCACCTCCAGTATACAGACCACATCTCCACTCACCATATCAGGTCCACCCCCACTCCCACCAAACTCTCCTCCCCACCCAGCAAGCCCCTCCCCATCTCCCTGCCCCACCCAGCCATCTCCTTCCACCCCATCTGGGAGGGCTCCGGGGTCCTCCTCTCCATCTGCACCCTGCATCTTTCCCTGTGTCCGCATCAATAGAGAGCTGTCACTTTTCTCTCTCCTCCCAGGGGAATGAATACTCTCTCCCAGCCCTGACCCCTGGGCTTGATGAAGTCAAGTCCAGTCTATCTGCATCCACCAACCCTGAGCTGGGCAGCAATGTGTCAGGCACACAGACGTACCCCGTCGTGACCGGTAAGGTGGCTTCCAGGGCGGGGTTGGGGGCACTGCTTTCAGTGGGGTGCCTCCGTCTATGCCATCTGGGCCCCAATGTGATGAGTGGGCCCCCTGCCATGGTATCTGCAGAGTGAGAGAGAGAAAGAGAGAGAGAGTCTTCCTGAACAGATGTGCGCCGATGTAGGGATAGAAACATTGTGGCCAGGGTTCCGGGCTTCAGTCTGAAAAGGAGGGGGCTAGGAGCCAGCTGCTGGCTCTTCCTGCCCTTGACGCCTTTCCTCTCTCTCCCCAGTTGTCTGGTTAGGACATGTGTAGACGAATGTTAAGGTAAATAGGCCAGCTGGGGAAAGTGGCTGAGGGGTTCCGGGTCTCTAGCCTTAATACCCCTCTGTCGCCAAGAGGACTGCAGACTTGGCTTCCCTCTTTCCAGGCAGCTTGTATGGCTGTGGCCTGGGACATGAGGGTGTGGTAAGAGCACTGCAGAGTGAAACACAGTTACTGTAGCCTTTCCACTGCTTCCCAGAGGAAGCCGATGAGAGGAGTTGGATTGTGGAGAGGTCAAATGTGGCCAAGGGAGAGGCACCCTGACCAAACCTTCCAGGAATGAGAGTTACAGAGGTACCTGGGGTGACCATGCAGAGGAGATCTAACAGATGACACTTCTGCATGTAGAGCTCCGTGTGCAGGCTTCAGGAGGCCCCTGGCACAGTGGAAGGGTTTCCGGGCCAGGAAAGTGTTCCAGTAAGAGAGACACACATTGAGGTGTTATTAAAATTCACCTAATTATTCTGGAGGCACTAAAGCCAATGTGCCATTCCTACCTTGGGAGACAGGATGACT
The DNA here is from genome assembly GCA_964023405.1 of Apodemus agrarius. Classification (NCBI taxonomy): domain Eukaryota; kingdom Metazoa; phylum Chordata; class Mammalia; order Rodentia; family Muridae; genus Apodemus; species Apodemus agrarius. The sequence goes on from OZ030005.1 coordinate 183,739,659, forward strand.
GAGAAGGGTCTCAGTGGGGACTGGGAGACACTGAGGCGTTACCAGAGAGTGTGCTGAGACCGCCTGGGAACAGGACGGGAAGGCTGTAGGTAGCCAGCATCGCCGCCAGTGGCCAGTGACAAAGACAGAGAGCAGGCTATCTAGGAGGGCTCTGTGGTGACTTGTCAGCGTGGTGACTTGGTAACTTTGTGCGGGTAGGAGGACAGCTCTGGCTGAGGCTCAGGAGGCTCCTGCGAGCACCGCCCTGCCTATGCTCTCCTGAAGTGATATCTTGGCACGGCTGTGTCCCACAAACATAGAGTCGTTGTCTTTAGCCTCGAATCCGAAGTGTCTAGGCTTTTGCGAGGGCAATGTCCTTAGGAAGGCACAGAGTCAGTTCACAGCTTGGACCAGTGAGTGGTTCTCCACCTTCCTAACGGTACAACCCTCCCTTTAGTACAGTTCCTCGTGTTGTGGTGAAACACCCCCCCCATAAGCTTAGTTTTGTGGCTACTTCCTAAGTGTAATTTTGCTACCGTTATGAATCGTAATGTAAGGATCCAATATCTGATATGTGACCCTCAAAGGGTCCCACAGGTTGAGAACCACTGTCGCGGATCATCAGGCCCTGGGTATGAGCTTTCCAAAGCCCCATATAGTTGCTCTCTGATCGTCCAACCCAAGCCAGGCCAGCTCTCTGGTGCAGTGGATAACTCTCAAAAGTGGCGAAACAGCAAGAAGGACTTTTCTCAGTAGTCAGTGCCGCAGTCTGGGAGGTAGGAACTTCCTGCGGATGGACACATGGCTCTTCCGGGCAGGACTCCTGCTGGAGGGGACACTGGGGGCTAATGTGGAAAAGTGCCTCCACCTTGAACAGCCCCCATCAGTCTCCCCCCCACGGCCCTGGAACGGTCCCAGCTCGGCCTGGGAACATCTCCGGCTGATCCATCTGGATCCAAGTGTGAGAAAAGTTCATTTCAGACCCAGCTTGACGTTCCCAGGTGGCAAGTTAGCAGTAACATCTCAATCTGTATGCGACATTTCAATCAAGCGAGGAGTAACAAAAGCAGCGCCATTAACATTCGGAGCCGTTCACCAGTGGTAATGACGGGGAAACTCCAGCTCAGAAACTGGAAATTACCAAAAAAGAGAGAAGTGTGGAGAGGGGTGGGGGAGGGGAGGGGGCGGGTGGGGGCAGGGGATGATTTTTTTTTTCCACACTTAGGCCAAGATCCAGTGTTTGGATTAATAGTATCATTACTCGAGAAAGGGCTGCAGATTATGCTCATTCTTAAAATGTTTTTTTGCTGGCAATTAAACGGCTACAGCTATTGATCTTTGTTGATTTTATGTCCTCCTAATTTGCATAATCTATTAAAGATGAATGATTCATGATGTGTTTATTGAGGGGACAGACAGAGTTTGCTGGAGGTACTGTCAAGGTGAGAAACAGGTATTGCCCTGAGACTTCATGGGCCGTCTTGGGAACAGGTTTAGTGTGGTGGCTTTTGGGCCAGGACTCGATAGGAAACATTAAGCTGTGTACCAAGGACAGTCAGCCCAAATGAACTTTGGGTGAGTTCTTCTAGAGAGATGTTGACATCTGTGAGAATGGAGCTCCAAGCAGGCTGAGGAGGTGAGAGACTCTTGGTGTGTTTGCAGGAATTCTTCCCAAAGATCCCACCCCGTAGAATCCCCCTCCGCAGCCCAGACTGCCCACTCACAGCTAGCCTGCTGCCTCCCAAGTGCTTCAGCTAAGAACCGCTGTATCCCCGCTCACGAGCATTCCTTAAAAGCTTATTTCATTTGAGACTAGTAAGGGCTTTGGCAGAGGAAGAAAAAGGTATTTAGGTGAGTGAAGGAGTGGCAGGGCCATGTGTGTGTGTGTGTGTGTGTGTGTGTGTGTGTGTGTGTGTGTTTAGAGCCTTGGATGTGCCAAGGAATTCCACAAGTCCTCAGGTACCCAGCTCACCCCCCTCCCAAAGCCCAGAGAATAGGTCTTAAAGAAGCTGCCCGGGAAAGCCTTAGCCCAACCTGAGAAGCCAGACCTTATTGATATTCCTGCCGTCTCCTGGCACTGGAGGCTGATTTCAGACTTCACCGGCCACTTGATACAGCTGTTCCACAAGGTCAGGACTGAGAGGAGACAGGAGCCTGAACTGTTGTGTGGAGGGAGAGCGGGAGCCAGCGGGCCAGGACACAGCTAATCACATCGCAGGCAAGGGTGGCTGCCACAGGCTAGGACTCAGCCCGATAGCCTCCCCACGCCGCTTCCGGCGCTTCCGGCGTGGAACCAAGGCAGGACACCGATCTCTCAGGGTAGTGTCTGGAGGTTCGGCCGCCGAGATTTTAATTTCCCTGCATCACAACTCAGCAAGCTGCCAAGTCAAGCTGGTTATTTAAATTTATCACCCACGCTCGCTCCCCTCCGCTGCTGGGCCTCTCTAGCTAGGCTGCGTCTCTTTGCTCCAGCCCACTGCTCTAGGCTGCCGGTCTGGAACTGAGCCGACTCTCAACTAAGTGATAAAGAAAATGGGACCCACTAGTTGGGAAAACGGGCCGGGGGAGGGGGCGCGGGGGCCACTCTGGCCTCCGGGAGTCCTTAGGGTGGTTTCTTGGAGCTGTTTTCAACCACCTTCATACTCTCTTCAAAGAAGCCCACTGGGAAATGGCCTTAACCCTTAAGTGTTCCACAGACCCTCTGGTCTGGGACTCTACAGGAAGGCCTCTACTACAGCCAAATGCTGTATCATTCCCTTCTTAAGTTTCCCAACGCCAGTAGCAACAAGAACTCTGCTTCCCTGTGGCTTCCTCTCTGGCCTCAGCCCAGGCTGCAGCAATAGGTGAGGTTTCTCTGCAGAGACCCTGAAAGTGATGTGAATCTGGAAGGAGGAGATGAAAACAAGGTCTAGGATCCCCAAGTCACTGGCGGATGCTTTGGGGTGTTCAAGGGTTCCTTGGCTTGGGCAAAAATTCTGTTCAACAGCAGATGGCAAGTTTCCTTCCCAGAAGCCACGGACTGAGTTGGTGCTAAAGGGAGCTGGGCCTCACAAAGCTCCAGGGCTTCCCAGAGAAGCTAAGAACACACGTGTCCCCAGAGCAGCTGCATAGAGCGGGCTTCACTGGCCTCTAGTGGGCATCGCTACCAAGCACTGGGCAAGCCTTCCACAAATGCAGTCCTCAGAGGTATGAGAGCAATGACGCTGGTCCCCAGACACAAGGGACTAAGCGTAGCACAACAGAGCTGGGAAAAAGATAACAGAGGCAGTTAATGTGCAGCCACACCTCGCTCTGGAGCCAGAGTCAGAGCGGGATGTGAGACACGGTGAGTTTCACCCTGTGAGAGGTAAACCTTAGTCTAAGAATGTTGAGGTATGATGCACTCAGACAGGGTGTGTGATCTTGGACCCAAGAAAAATAGAGGCAGGACAGGAACAGCATTGTCTAGGACCTGGAGAGCCACAGGCTCTCCCCCACGACCCAGGGAAATGAAGGACAGGGACACGTGTCATTATGAGAAATGAAGACACTTTAAAGCCCAGATGCAGACCTAAGGTCAAGTTCATGTCATTAGTAGTTGCAGGGACCTCAAGCCAAGGAGATACACAGAATTTTGTGTGGGGCACAAAATTTTACTCTGGTGCCAGCTGGGATGATGTGGGACCTTCTCCGTAATGACATCTTATGACCCAAGATACGAAGGACTTCCACTGAGAGAAACAAACACAAAGCCACCATAGAAGATGAGCTCATCATAGAATACTTTCCATGCTCCACGTCACACTAGGCCATCGTGAGGGGATGTCAGCAGGACAATTAGCATCCCCAAGGACTAGCTAGCGTGGAAGACCCCAAAGTGAAAATCAATTAAAGAAAAGATCCAACAGAAAGACTAGCTTGATTATTATTATTATTATTATTTTGATTTTTTCGAGATAGGGTTTCTCTGTGTAGCCCTGGCTGTCCTGGAATTCACTCTGTAGACCGGGCTGGCCTCGAACTCAAGAAATCCGCCTGCCTCTGCCTCCCAAGTGCTGGGATCAAAGGCGTGCGCCACCACCGCCCGGCAAAGACTAGCTTCTATTTTAACCCAGATCTGGACCCAGGAGCCCTTCCCCCCAGTGCTGAGCCAACTGTCAGATAATGGAGACCCAAAAGGTCAATGGATGAAAGGGAGGCATGGGGGAGTTTATCCTAGTTTATCCAGATTTAGAGTCTTCTCAGTAGAGAATCTTACTTATTTTGGATAATACTGAATATGAGAAACTTGATGATCGGGACAGGGCCCTCCTCCACTGCGTGTGCCTATGTGTGTTTCAAGGGAAGCTTTGAAGAAGCTACAGCTCAGGTCCAGGAAGGATCTGTGGGTGGATGGCACCCAAGAGGACAGTGCCCAAGTCAGATAGGAGAGGTAGAAACAGTCAACTTGAAACAGAAGTGGGGAGGTTGGAGACCCCAGGTTCAGAGCTAAAGAGCAGAGGTGAGCCTAGAGCCCTGGGAGCCAGAGGAAGCAATGCTGGTACGAACCCAGATGCAGCCCCTCGGCTTGCACAGGCTGCCTGCACATCCAATGGACAGCCACGGGGCCCTCTGCCAGATAGAGCTGTGGACCCTGGGAAACCTCTGTCTACTCAGAGTCCTGAGCTCCCCCAGGGACCTCCCCTTTCCTGTAGTTAACAACCCCTTTCCAATGCAACTGCATTTCCCCCATAAAATAAACACATAGCCCTTGGCCAGCCCCTCAGGGGTAGGAGAAGGCAATAAAAGCTCTGAAATGTTTCTGAAAGAGGCTGGGAGTCTCCTACTCCTGTCTATTGGCTCAAAGCCCCTGATTAGCTGGAGGAATTTAGGGCATAGACATCAGAGTTTCCCTCCAACCTTGAAAGAAGAGGGAGAGGCCAGCTCTATACGGAGGCAGTAGGAGAGACCACTCCCATAGTAGCCAAGCCAAGCCAGAGGGCTTTCCTCTACACCGCTATCCAGGCTGAGAAGGCCCAAGGCAGAGGGGTGAGGCCTTCTTTAGCTATCTCTGAGGCTTCTGGCTACATCCCTAAGGACCCCCAGCCCCAGTCCTCACTGTGATTCAATTATGGAGGCATTTCCATAGCAATGAGACATTGACAGATATGCAGTGCCCTGGGCCCGCAGCTTAAGGAGGCATGGGACGAGACTCTTCCTTTTTTTTTTTTTTTTAATCCAGTCTACCTTTTGAGGAGAAAGATATTAAAAAGAAGAGACGTTAACCTACTCTGGGACTAGGGGCAGGCCAGCTTAGAGTAGAAGCAAAGATGAACTCTTGTAACGCAGACCCTTGTCTGTTCCTGCCAACCATCCTGGAAATGACGGGCTAGCCTCCCCAGGGGTGAGCCTGGGCAGAAGCACACAGTGGGGCCACATAAGGGAGTCATGGGGGAGATGACAAGGGTTTGGGGACTCTTAGCAAGCATGTTCTGTGGCCTTCCCCGAGCTTGGTCTGCACCATGGAGTCTTCTCCACTTCTCTTTATCTCTTCCATCCACGAAACAAAGCCAAGATGCAGGGTGTGTCAAACACTTTTCCTTCTTCATACACTCTCCCCGACTCATTTAGTGACAGGGGAGACAGGCCCGTTGGAATGCGAATCAAAACATTTTTCACAAATGTACGGTTTTTATTTGAAGTGCATACAGTACCCAACCCAGGCTAAGGAGGGCTGCCTCGGCAAACGCCCTGTTTTCACAATAAGGGAGGTAGGGGAAACCCTTCACAATGCTACCAGATGTTATTTAGAGATGCTTAGGGTAGCCCGAAGAGGGGCCCCTCGACATTTAGCTTGTTTACTCTGCTCTTTGGCACTTCCTAAGAAGAGATTGCCTAAGGAAAAGGCGGCTAACACACCCTTTCCCGAATAGCCAGAATTGTGAACAGCGGAGCTCTGAGGAATGTCATAGGCATGGCTCAGAAGTGTCTTAGTGGCCTTAAAGCCACCAAGACAAGACTTGAAACCTGTTTCTCAAAGAACCAGATACCTACAAGATGACAGGAAGGCCCTCCTTAGCTGTCGCCTCAGGACAAATAAGCCACTGCTTTTTTTTTTTTTTTTTTTTTTGACCCCAGCTTTGCACTGCCGCTACAGTCATTTCTGGGAGGGCTTTGCTGTCTTCAGCTTGCAATCCTCCACTCTCCTCCCCAGTGGCGGCTGGGCTGCCTGGCAGAGGAGGAAATCCAGTGCTGTGCTCCGAAAGCAGGCTAATGCTCCGGCTGCTTAAGCAGCCGGTTTTCCTTGGGATTAGGGTTTCACTTACACAGAGCGCCTGAAAAACCGCTGCGCTTTCAGAAGGATTAGAGCTGACAATTCAGCGCTCTCCCCTCTCCGGGAACAAAATAAAGCCAGAGAGGACCTAGGAGACCCAGAGTATCAGGAGACTGTGCAAACAGGCTTACCCTCTGCCACCCAGCATGAGGGTCTCTTGTGCAATGGACTAGTAAGTCCCTGGTCTAGCCTCCTGAGTGCCAGCCAGCCCCTGCTCAGCTCTGTGCTTCACTGGGAGCCAGAGAAAACAGGACCGGGAAGCAAGCTTAGAAGATGGAGATTTCTCTCACAGATTGGAGATTTCTCTTACAGAGTCTCAGTTTCTACCTCTGTAAATGAGCCAAGTTTCCACACGGCCCTTCGAGTGTGCAGAACTCACACTCAATAGCACTCTTCTCTCGGCCTTCTCTCAGGCTGAGGCTCAGTTCATTCATGACCCCGCTCGCTTGCTCGCTGCGTTAGAGGAAGCCCCCTCCTGTGCGTTCCTGTGCTGCAGGACACAACCCTACAAGGGCCTTGTGTGAGGGGAGGAGGTGGAAACAGTCTAGTTGTGCCCAGATGTTTGTGGTCAAGGGGCAGACCTCACTGAGCTAGTGCATCTCTGCCTAAGACAACCTGGGACGAAGGTCCAGCCGTCAGGGGACAGCCACTCAGCTGGAACAGCCACCCTGAACTATGAGCACAGCCCCCTCTGCTGGAGCCTGGAGTAGGGGAGCCCAGGGCTGAGTGTAGACCCCAAACAGGGGCCTTGGTGGGGTCCCCACACGGGCACAGAGCTCTGTTCTAGAAGGCAGACTTTGGGGGAGTCTGGGAGTCCTAGAAATAAAAGCCCAAATGAAATAGAAAACTGTTCTCCTGTCTCTTGAAAGCAGATTCAAAGATCACTGCTTTAATGTACTACACACAACTTGCAAATGCAAAGATGAAATATATGTAGGCAGCAATTAAAAAGTCGGTGACTTTATTTTTGTGTGTATTATAAATGCTTTGTGTCCCACGTAAGCACAGACCTCCAGCCTTGAAGACCTCATTTTCTGAGAGGCAGACAAACTTGTGGAGAGGATAGTAAAACAAGAGTTATGTTTTCTCGCCTTAGGGCCCTGCACGGTGTCAAATGGAGAGCAAAAATGCTTATTTTCAGAGAAAGGTGCCAAGAAAAAGCATCTCTAAACTCCGTGGCTATAACTTCTGCTGTATAAATCTGTGTGTAATAAGCCTAGTTGCAAAAGCCATAACTAGCAGCAGTTTCTGCTTCCTTCTTCCTATTCCCTTGGTCTTCTCGATGCTGGCACTGCCTGGTTTGGAAAGAAGTCTGATGCTTCACACTTGGCTGTTTCTTTTTAAAAAATATTTCTATTATTTTAATGATGTGTGTGTGTGTGTGTGTGTGTGTGTGTGTGTGTGTCCAGCACAGGCTGCATTGCCCACGCAGGCCAGTGTGCTTGGCCCTCTGACTCACGGGCAGTTGAAAGTTCCCTGATGTGGGTGCTGGAAATTGAATGCAGGAAAATCAGTATATGCTCTTAACTAGCGAGCCATCTCTCCAGCCCATTTTTGCTATTTTGAATATAGTTTTATTAATGTTATTTCAGTAGTTGCAAACATCAGCTTCTTGTACCAAAAAACAGAGGTTTTCTTGTTTGTTTGTTTGTTTGTTTGTTTGTTTTTTTTCGAGACAGGGTTTCTCTGTGTAGCCCTGGCTGTCCTGGAACTCATTCTGTAGACCGGGCTGGCCTCAAACTCAGAAATCTGCCTGCCTCTGCCTCCCAAGTGCTGGGATAAAAGGCGTGAGCCTCCACTGCCTGGCTGGCTGTTTGTTTTATAAACATAACTTATTCATTTTGGAATGAATACTTTTAAGAATACAATTTTTTTAAAGATTTACTTATTTATTTTATGCATGAGTACACTGTAGCTGCTTCAGACACACCAGAAGAGGGCATCAGATCCCATTACAGATGGTTGTGAGTCACCATGTGGTTGCCAGGAATTGAACTCAGGACCTCTGGGAGAACAGTCGGTGTTCTTAACCACTGAGCCATCTTTCCAGCTCCAAGAATACAAATTTTTAAGATTTATTTTTATTTGATATGTATTAGTGTTTTTTTCTGCATTTATGTCTATATATGCAGGGTGTCAGATCTTGGGATTGCAGTTATCAGCTGTGGTGTGGGTGCTGGGGGTTGAACCTGGGTCCTTCGGAAGAGCAATCAGCGCTCTTAACCACTGAGCCATCTCTCTAGCTCTAAAAACACAATTTTTTAAATGTACCTTTTACTCAGAAAGAGGTGTGTATGATAACACATATGCAAAGTTTTCTATGGGTCTCTTGAAATATATTTGTGGTGCCTTATCAAATCTGTGAACCCCAATCTCAAATTCCCCCACTGTACAAAAATGAAGCAAGCTAAAACACACACTCAGAGATCCACCTGCCTCTGCCTCCTAGAGTGCTGGGATTACAGGCATGAGCCACCACCACCCGACTAGAAATAAACAGTCTTAAGCCTGGTGGCGTGATGGTGGAACATATCTTTAATCCCAGCACTGGAGAGACAGAAGCAGACAAATTTCTGAGATTGTGGCCAGCCTGGTCTACAGAGCAAGCTCCAGGACAGTCAGGGCTACACAGAGAAACCCTGCCTCAAAAGAAAGAAAGAGAGAGAGAGAGAGAGAGAGAGAGAGAGAGAGAGAGAGAGGGAGGGAGGGAGGGAGGGAGGGAGGGAGGGAGGGAGGAAGGAAGGAAGGAACAAAGGAGGGAGGGAGGGAGGAAGGGGGAAGGAAAGAAGGGAGAGAGAAAAGAAAAGAAAAAAGAAAAGAAAAGAAAGGAAAAGAAAAGAAAAGAAAAAATGAAACAGCCCAAGATGCTGTCTCACAAGATAGATTGTATAGCATAACCCCAGGTTACTTTCCCAGACCAAATACCGTTTTAAGGTCTGTCATATTTGGGAATATCATTCCAGTATCAATTTCCTGGCCTATGACTTCTGTAGTACAGACTCTGTGGATGAGCCGTGAACCTGGACCATAATTCTTAGCTCCTCTGTGTTTCAGATTCTCATCTGAAAAAAATCAGGAATTAAAAATAGGTCAACTGATAGAACTGGTAAAAGACGTAAAGGAGGTAACACATGTAAGATACTGGAGGCAGCACATGACAGTTGTTCAGTGCATTCTAGAGAGACAAGGAGCAGAGAGACTGCTGACCTGATACCCAGCAAGGTGCACATGTGAGCTAACGACTCAAAATTTCTAATTTCTCCATAAAGTCTGGCGCTTTGCTTCTGTCCGTACTTTGGAGAGAGGCTGCACTTAGAAGCCTCCAAAACAGTTGATTTGCTCTGGCCCATTTGCTAAGGAATGCCTGACGAAAGTGCACTGTCTGATTCAGACAGAGCAACTGCTGCAAAAATTGGCTTTGGAGTCTTCAGGGACTCCTGCAGTTGAACTGTAAAGACATCCTCACCAAGTGCGGCTCTTCCAACACTTCTGGGTACTTTAAGATCCTCCACTGCTCCTGCTTCTCAGGGATGCTTTTGGTGTTAGAGGAGTCTCAAAGGAGCTGAAGATGACACCCCAGAGAGTTTTACTACAGACCTTCCATGCACCTGGTCATTCCTTGTGTCCCTTTCCTTCCCTGCCTCGTCTTAACAGCAATGTGGCGGTTAGAGGCTTCGCTTGCTGGAAAACTTCTCTACCTTCCTGTTGGCTCTTTTGGGGGAGAATCTGGGTCCATGTTGTCATTAAAGGCAGTGTGGCATAGACATGGCTTCTAATGGTGGTGCTATCGTTTACTGGCCGTGGAACCACAGGAGAGTCGTTATGCCTCCGTGTCTCCATCTTTCTACCTTTAAAACGAGGGTGTGGTCCTCCAGAAGACTCATCTTGGAAAGCTTCGCCACCTCAGAAAGCAAGTAGGCAGTACGAAATGCCCACTCTCTCCTAGTAACGTTGAGTTTTTATCCGTTTTGATCCCTGGTACTGTTTTTCTGTTCCTGGCATTGTCAGCGAGCAAAGGAAATGCTTTACTGCTTCCTGTCTTCCACGAAATGGCACATATTTTATAACTGACGAGCTCTGCCATGAAGCGGCTTTTCTCCCTGTTTCTGTGACTCTGCTTGTCTGTGTAAAGGAGATGGCCGAGCCATCTTAGAGTTTCAGAGTCCTCCTGCCCCCACTCTGTAGCACTGCTGCACCTCTGTCCGTTCTCCCATCTCCTATTGCTATTCCCTACCGAAGGAGGCTTGCTCAAAGACCGCTGCTGGGCAAATGGTATGACAGCCTCAGTAATTTGAAAACTTCCTGCATCGCACACTTTCCATTATTGACAATGGCGTTCCAGGAGAATATATGGCTCTAGCAAGACTTTGGTCAATTTTTCCCTGCTCTTCAGGTGTCGGCTGTGTACTGATGAAGTCGTTGAGCATGCTTTGTATGCAGTGGCTGACACCTTGTTGACTCAGAGGTCCTGAACAGGTACCTCTCTGTGGTGACACTGTTACAGGACAGACCACACATACGTATGACAAACACTAGACATTTCGAATGCTTTTTTTCTTTCTCTCACCATGGGCCTCTGCCCTGACATTTTTCAAATCGCTACCTGCAGATACAATTTTTTTTTTTTTACATAAAAAGTAGAATTTGAAAATGTGCCTTCTAATCAACTGTTCTGGGAGTGGCTCTCATCAGGCAAAGCCTTCTACTTGCTGAAAGTTGAACATACCATTTTGCAGGTGAGATAGCTGTGGAAATAAACTTTGCAAGAGGATTGCTCCTCAAGTTAGCTGGGAGAAAACAGCTTCTGAGCCACCCACCCTTTGTCTCTTCTAAACGTAGTTAGGCTTTTTAGTTTTTGTTTGTTTGTGAATACCTTCCATTATAGGGAATTTGTGTTCAACTAGCTATAGGAAATGTGGCAGTGAAGATCAAGTTCAAATGCATTCCATTTTTCTGTCATCAACAAAGAAGCATGATGCCCAACACGAAAACAAATAGAGGGAGATCAGGGGAAATGGGTAAAGAAGGAGCGGAGAGATGTACTCTGCTTCCTGGCTGCTTTGTAAATGTTAAGATCACAGGGCCCAGAGGAATTGAGTTCTATCTCTCTCTAGCTTCAAGACCTCCACATCTCCCATAATCCTCTTATCTAAGTCTTCTTTGACCAATAAATGCCATATTGTTCATCTCTCTGAAGGAACTAATAGGTATTTCCTCTAGATGTGCACTTTGGGTCAGGAGATGTGTACTTTTTTTATTGGCAATAGAAGTCAATACAAGGAAAGCTACAACAAAGCAAACATAAGCAAGTCATGGTGGCACACTCATCTGCCCTTGTGAGTCTGAGGCAGGGGGATCACAAGTCTGAGGCAAGCCTGGGCTGGGTATAAGACTGTCTCCAAACAGAATATAAGAGACAGAAAGCAAGTGCAGATTCTCCCACTGCCTAGAATTTGGAAGTGACCTCCTCTTTGCTAGTTCTCCTCGGACTAGTGAGTTTCAGGAAACCTAAGGCATTAACCACACTCCACAGGTCAAAAAGGAAATCATGATGTTGCATGATGAGTCAACCTATCACTGCAGAGAGGGATTTATCGCTGAAGATCTTTGTATGCAAAAATTCTATTTAATTTTTAGTTTCTTAAACTTTCATTTATTTTTATGTGTGTGGATGATTTGCCTGCATGTGTGTGTATGTGTGTGTGTGTTCCACAGTCCTGGTATCCAAAAAGGAGAGAAGAGGGTATCAGATCCCCTGGAACTGGAGTTACAGACCATTGTGAGTTGCCGTGTGGCTGCTGGGAATCGAACCAGGGTCCTCTGGGAGAGCAGCCAGTGCTCTTAACCGTGGAGCCAACTCTCAGGCCCGCTTCAATTGATTTTTTAAGGAAAAAATAGTCAAGCACATTTTATTCTAGCTTTGCTTCTCTGCATAGATCAACACATATGAAACAACTAGGAAGCTATTATAATCCATCAGGAATTGGCTGTGCATGCAATGGGGTGTGCGGGGCGGGGGTGAGAATTGATCAACAAGCACTTATTGAGTCAGCTGTGTTCTCAACTCTGCAGGACAGATCAGCACGTGGGTCCTGCCCTTGAGTGAGTTATGGTCTGTTTGAAAATGAGAACCTTGGCATGAAGCAGCAGTCCTGATAATGCATGTTGTCAATCATAGAACACGGATGTCATGGGAACCTGAGAGAAACATCCGAGATGAGTAGAGGATGGGCATGTTGAGGCTTGAGCTGGAAGACAACTGAGTGAGAGAGAAGGAAAGGTCACACCAGAGCACCGGCATTTTACAGAGAGGGGCAGGAACAGCCAGCAGTGAGACGCTGAGGTGGGCGTGTACCGGGGTGGGGGGGGGCACTGAGCGTCTGCAGGGTTTCCATCCAACTGCAGCCTGCAGGGAATCAACCACAGTATTTACAAGGAGGTGGTCCTGTGAAAGCAATGTGTCCAAAGGGCTAGCAGCCACATTCTAGATTGTAAGAGGGAAGACTGCAGAGGCAAGAATAAGAGCAAAGAAAAGCCACGGCAGCGAGCCAAAGGCCTGTACTCTGGAGTGAAACTATAAATGGGACAGGGAAATAGAGATGAACATAAGAGAGGTGGCTGAGGAGAGCCGACCGCATATCGGAAGGGACGGGGGAGGAGGGCTCTGAAGTTCTAGGTACGTCTTCAAAAGGAACTGGCTTCCGGTGGAGGAGTGGATGGGTCTGACTTTATTCCCACTGAGTTTGAGGTGACAGTGGGTCAGCTCCTGAGGATGCTCAGACTGTGGGCAGAAATGAAAAAGCCTGAGCTGCCTCTCTGTACTCTTGGAGAAGGATGTGTGGAGATGGGGGTGAGGAAGCGCGTGTGTCTGACGAGTGAGGGAGGTGATGTCTTCACGTGGACAGTGGTGAGGAAAGATGCTGTGCAGTAGCCGTGCAAATTCCACAGACCCTACTGTGACTAAGACCCAACTTATCGGTGGTGGGGGGTGGGGGTGGGAGTGAACTAGGGGAGGTGTACATAAGTGCTGTGACATCGTCTAGTCTCACCTGGCCTTCTCGGGGTCAGATGGAGGCATAAGGAGCAGAATGACTGTCTGGTGAGGAGGATGGGGGTGGGGGATGGGGGATGGGGCTGGGGGTGGGGGGGACCTGCAGCAGAACCATGGGCCCCAGAAGAGGCCAGACTCTAGTGTATGGGTGTGTGGGAGACAGGAAGAAGCAAATACTGTCCATGAAGACTAGAGTATGCTAGGAGGTGTCCCCTTCACAGAAATGGAGGGGCAGACAAGCGAGGGAAGCCTGTCACATGCAGCTGTGGTGAAGAAATGTCTTGGGGTGCAAGCATCTCTCTAATGTTGGCTCACTTTGCCGCCCCGCCCTGCTCCTGGCAAGGAGAGTCCTGCCTCCCATTCTCTAGGCTCTGTGTAATAGAGGTCTGGTCTCCAGAGAGGCTGCTGGAAGGGGGAACACATTTTGCACATTGAAACTTCGTTTGTCCTCAAAGTCTCTGGTTCACTTCGGAGATAGCTTCCTATCGTGTAACTGCTTACAATCACAGCGAAATAGCCCTCTGGTTAGTCCCCTGTCCTCCAGACCTAACAGGCCCAGCATCTACTGTTCCACTCAGAAGAAAGCACCTAGACGGTGGTAGTGGGGTGTCTTCAAAGCCTGAAGGAAAAACAGGGGTTAGGGAAGAGGAACCCTAGAGGAGAGGAGACATGACAGAGGTCCACTAGAGCAATCACAGCTGAGCATCTATGGAAAAGGAGTAAAACCAGGTCATCTCCACCCATCTCCATCTGGGATGAGGCTTTCGGAGATACAGACAAGGACAGACACACACATATGCAGAGATACACAATGAGCGATATAAAACAGACACACACACACACACACACACACACACACACACACACACACTGGATCCATATCCAGGCACTCGGGAGCCCCATTGCCCGGGTGCACATCTCCTTCCTCTCTGAGAACGTCCTCCTTCTAGAGCATCCAGGGCGAGCTGAGGCAGCCCCCTCTCTTCCAGGCCTCACTCCTTCCCCTTTTTTGTTTTTCCAGGTCGTGATATGACGAGCACCACTCTACCTGGTTACCCCCCTCACGTGCCCCCCACTGGCCAGGGAAGCTACCCTACCTCCACCCTGGCAGGAATGGTGCCTGGTAGGTGACAGTGCTGTAGATGTCTCTTCTGGGTGGGGTAACTAAATTGTGGGTAAGCGGCTAAAGGACTGTAGTCTGTGGCTGGTAGGGGTGGAGAGAACCAATGAGCCATTGTCCTGCAAACCGTTGTCCTTCTATGGCCACAGCTGACTCTTTAGAAGCAAATGCAAGGAGGAACCGTACAGAGATGTCCCCTCATCAACACAGCTTTAGGTTATAGCCCCTTGTCAGCACCCATCTGTCCAAGCCTATGCCCGAGTACCCCAGCCTAACTCAGCTAGCTGACACTGCCTGGAAGAGCCTGCCCTGGTTTCCATGGAAACTTGGAACCAAGGACCATTTTCAGGGGCATGGCAGTCATTCAGACAAAGCCATGCTGGTCCACACCAAGCCAGGGAGGAGCCCACTGTGGAGAACCAATCCCAATCTAGAGAGAGAAGGAAGCTAGTCTCAGAGTGGAGTGGAGGATAGGAGGGAACAAGAGAAAAATTAGTCACAACAACAACTCTACACCTCTTCAGATGGCCCAGGCCCTCTGTGCTCCCCGGGGTCTCTAGTGTACCCTTTAATTGAGAGGCATTGGGCTAGGGTTTGCAGTTCAGGAGGCAGAGGCTGTACTTATAGCCTGGCGACTATCCTCTCCACCCTTCACCCCAAATGAAAGTGGCTTAAAGTCAAAGAGAGTTGAAGTTCTTCTCTGCAGAAACACCCAAACCTCTCACTTAAAGTGGCCAAGGCTGTCCCAGCCTGCGGCCCACTGCCTCCGGGGCCCTTTCGTCAAGTTCAACCCTCACTGGTAGAGGGGGAAAGAGGGGACAGAAAGGGTGATCAGCCCTGAGTAAGCAGAGACGGGGTTGAGAAACTAGGGAGCCCATTGCAGCTGGAGGTGCAGGTGAAGGCCTGGGGCTCACCCTTGGAAGAAGGAAAGTAGAAGCGTTGGGGGGTGGGGCGGGGGGGGGCAAGGAGTGGCCCTGGAGGAAGACCCCAGCAGTGAGCAGGTGGAGGCTGGAGGAGATCTTAGGGAGGTGGGAGGGGGGTTGGTGGTGAGGAAAGAGTGGGGGAGTGGGGGATGGGGCGTCTACAGGGAGGTAGGGCTGAGGGGAACCGCAGAGAGCTCATGGTGGCAAGGGGGGAGTCGTTAAACAGAATCTAGTGCTGATGAGGAAATTACACTTGTTTCATTAGCGATGGGGAAGGAGATAGCTCAGTTCCTCTTGGTCACAGTTGAGCTCAGAAGCTCATTATCCTGCTGCACGCATGCTTTCCCTCCTCGTCAATAAACAGGCTTTCCAGTGGCTGCATCCCCCCACCCCCACCCAGCTCCTTCTTGGAGTGGGGCCCCTTCTCCTCTACTTAACCCGCGGTTAGGGATCACTGTAAACAGTCTGGGGTCATCACACAGGAGAAAGGGCGAGGGGGAAACCCATAGGCCTGACCTTTCTCCTCCTGGAGGGAGGGAGGCAGCTCCCTACCCACCGTGGCCTCCACCCGTCACTGCTCCTGAGCCTGAGCCTGCGGGCAGTCCAGTGGATTCCAGCAGTTTCCTCCCCCCCCCCAACCCCCTTTGCTGTGGCCCTTGTACTGAACCTCAGGAGGGAAAAGTGGGAGGGGTTATTTCCCCAGGAGAGCACCGCCACTGCCACCTGCCTAGCTTTGGCACAGCTCTGAGATGCCATTCTTAGGGCTTTCTGGGACAAAGTGTCCCAGGGGCCTTCCTTCTCCACCGTCCCCCCCCCCTTTCATGCTGTGGAATCCCTAAAGCAAGTGTCCACTGTAAAAGCGCTCAGCTCCCAAGTTTCTTAAGTGGGAGCAGCCAGACCAAGGCCAAACCCTTCCTGGGCAGCGATCAGTGCCTCGCAGGGGAGCCCAGGCACTAACCTGCCCACAGATTCCCTTCATGCCGAGGTGTGCAGGGATCTGGATACTTCTTGTCTATGGTGGCTGTCCCCATGCGGAGTGTGGAGCGTGGATTACTTGGCCTCCGGCCTGCTCCCAGGGGCCCTTTCCCTGCTTGAAACACCCAAGGTTGGGACTAGTGAGGACAGAACAGAAGAGGCCAACTGGACACGTTGAACGCCTCTAATTCCAGTTCCCCGCCCTCCCACAGGGAGCGAGTTCTCAGGCAACCCATACAGCCATCCCCAGTACACCGCCTACAATGAGGCTTGGAGATTCAGCAACCCCGCCTTACTAAGTGAGTACGCCACCTGGCAGGCCGGCGGCTCCCAAGGTCGCCTGCCCGCTCGGCCAGCTCGGGCGCGCAGGCTGCTTCGGGATACGGATCCCACTCAGGATCACCCCAATTCTGGGCACCCGGATGGGCCAGGGAGACAGGCCCATTAGAGCAGCGCTGGGTCCTGGGGATCCCTCCAGGACGCCTGCGCCTCCAGCCTCTTCCCTCGCCCCCGCCTCTTGATCACTGGAAGGCTCTTAGCCAACAGTGGCCGTCGAACCCCTTGGCGGGTCCGCAGCCGGGCGTCACCTGTCCTGTCCCTCTCCCGCCCTGCGGACGCAGCACTCCTCCTGGGCATCTAGCCTCGGGGCCGAGCCACAGTCCTCCAGGCCTGATCCCGCTGGACCCGGGGAGGGCTTTTCTTTGCTTTTCTTTCCTTTTTTGTTCTCCTGTTTGTCCTCTCACCCAGCCCATTCTTCTCCTGTGTTAACTTCCAGGTTCCCCTTATTATTATAGTGCCGCCCCCCGGGGCTCCGCCCCTGCCGCTGCTGCCGCTGCCTATGACCGCCACTAGTTACCGCGGGGACCACATCAAGCTTCAGGCAGACAGCTTCGGCCTCCACATCGTCCCCGTCTGACCGCCCACCCCAGAGGGAGGGAGGACCGAAGCGACGTGCTGCCTCTCGGCCACCGTCCCTGTCCCACCCCCACCTCGAGACAACCCCCCATGCCCGCAGCCCTTCACGTCACCCTGTCGACGGCCAGACAGGACAGGTGGAACCGCGGGTGGGACCCTCAGGCCCCAGCCCCGCCCGTCGCCCCGCCCGTCGCCCCTCCCCGCCCGTCTGCCTGGACCGCGGCGCCGCCCGGCAGCCCGCCCACCTCTGGCCCGCGCGCCGGACACGTTTCTGTGACACACAATCAGCGTGGCCCACCGGGGGCAGCCCACTTCGGACGCCCGGGAGCCGGGTGGCTTCGCTGGAGAAGCTGAGCGAGGGAAGCTAAGGAAAGGACTTTGTGCTGAAGGAGGAGCCGCCGGCGAGACCCTGGGGGGGAATTCCTGCCCCACCCCCCTGTGCCTGCCAGGTTGACCCCGCCTTCTGTCTGCGCCCCGCCCTAGACGGTGGCGCTGGGACGCAAGGGTCGGACTCGAGGGACAGCGTTTGGGGCGACAGCGTTTTCTAAGGCTGGTACCCAAGGCGAGCAGACGCCAACTGAGCTCATCCACCTGAACTGCCGAGTTCCCCAGGGCCTGGGTTCTCCTCCTGCAGTGACTCTACTCTCGGCCCCGCCTTGCCCTTACGTCAGCGCCTCTTCCACCTGCTGGCCTCTCACTTTTCCCTCCTGCGCTTCCTTGGCTCATCCCACGACACCTTGTGTTTGGTCCCAAGCACGCAGCCACGTCGGGGCCACCGCGGGAACACTGTCCTCAGGCTGCGGCTGCGAGCATTGATCTTTCCCATCAGTAATGTGCTGCCCACGCCCACCCCACCCCACCCCCATGCCAAACTCCCAACCTGCGGGCGCAAGGAGCCTGGAGGGAACTGACAACCGAGCTGCCCCGAGATGAAAACCCCGGGGCTCCCCGCCCCATTCCTCCCCCACCCCCACCCCCACCCCCAGCCTTCCCTTGGGCAGGAGCTGAACAGAGCCGCAAAAAAAGAAAGAAAAAAGGTCTACACTTATTTAATATGATGATGGTCTTTGCAAAAATGAACAAAACAGAAACCCAACAGGCTGCTTTGTAGAAAGACGGTGTGTGCTGTGCAGGCGAACCTCTCTCTGTACATATCTCCTCCCTCTCTGCCCCGCCCCGCCGGGTACCGTAGAGTCCCTGTCCTCCCCCACCACCCTGCCTGTAGATACACCCTTCTGTCCGTGCTGTGAGAGTCGCCGCTCGCTGGGGGGGGAGGGGGGACACAGCTACATGCCCACTAAAGCACAGCACGTCCTGGGGGGAGGGGGGCGTTTTTTACGTTACAAAAAAAAATTATGAAAGAAATCTCTATGCAAAATGACGAACATGGTCGCGTGGACACCTCTCGCCTGTTGTGTTGACTGTTTCTCTGTAAGTCCGTGTTTTCGCGCTCACCGCCCTGCATCTCCCTCTTCATTTCCCTTTTCTCTACTGCTCTCGACCCGTCTGTGTCTCTTTCTCGGCTTCACTTGTCTCTGTCTCGGTCCCTTCTGCCCCAGGCCTCCAAGGCTACATCAAAGGTGGCAGAGTCAACCTCGGGGCTTGGCCCCTTGTGGCCATGCCCCCACGTGCCCGACCAGGCCACCCTACCCCGCCCCACCCTGTAGTTGCTCTCTCGGTAGCGGCGATGCTCCCTGCATGTCTCCTCAACCGTGGATCGTGACGACTCGAAATAACAGAAACAAAGTAAATAAAAGTGAAAAAAAAATAAGTACATAAATAAATAAATAAAAATCCTTGAACAAATCTGAAAAGGCTTGGAGTCCTAGCACAGACTGCGCTTCCCCTTCGAGCCTTTTTATTTGAAAAGGAAAGCGAGAAAAGCGAACAATCTAAGGGAACTATCGGTGCCCCGCCCAACTGGGCTCCTGTGGCTAGAGCCGGCTGGCCAGAGCGACAGGTCCCAGCTTCGAGGCCCAGCCTGAGCCCAGTCTTGTGTGGAGCTGGCCGCGCTCCAGGAGCGTGGAATCCAGGATAAGGCTTAGCCTTCCACAAGTTCCGGCCTCCTCCGCCACTTTCAACGTGTTGGTTCGTTTTGATTATTTTTTCCTTTTTTTTTCTTTCTTTCCTTCTCTCTTTCTTTTTTTCTTTGTGCACATGATAAATAATAATAATAATAATAATAAATAATAATAATAAAATTTTGTATGTCACTCCCCATGGCTCCAGGTTTGTCTCTCCCTGCCTCTGGGATAGGCCTGTCCTCACACGGGTTGACCCCACTGACAGAGTTCAGCTTCAGTCCAGGGGAGTTTAGGCCAAGAATTTAGAGGAGGTCGCATTAGAAACGGATATTTCCCTGGCAGCTGAATTCTGTCAGTGGCTGTCCCTCAGGGCTACCCCTCCCCACCTACCCAGGCCTTAGGCCACAAAGTTTCGGCTTTCCAGAACTTCAGAGTAACTTTGACACTGCCTTGTCTACTAAGCCAGCCTCGCCTTATTGCTAGTGTCTGTGACCGTACCTAAGGGTGCGATTCACAGAATCAGCAAAGTCTGGGGCCCGCTCTTCACGGGTGGCGGCTGTCTGGGGTCCTGTCATCTTTTGGCTCTCAAAGTGGGTCCAGCTGCTCATTGGCACAATCATAAGTGTGTCTTGTGTGTCCCCTAAGAGACCGCAGAGGTTCTTTTTCAGCGTTTATTTCTAGACCCTAAGAGCTGGCTCATGGGACCTTGTGGACCACCAGGATGTTGCCTGGTGACCTCTCCATCAGCTGCTGAGACTAGAGGCTCAGGTCGAGGGTCTGGGTGTACTCAGAGAGGAAAAGCTGTTTAGCAACACACACACACACACACACACACACACACACACACAGAGGAGGAATTTCAGTCGGTTCCTGCATATAAATGGATTTGTGTTCTTCTGTGTGGGCCTATGTGTCCTAGAGGGGTTCTGTCAGCAAAGAAGGAAACGTATTGTTGATCTTTTTAAACACCTGGTATTTGAGTTCAGGTGAGAGTGAAGGTTCTATGTCTGTCCTTGTTTCTGTTCATGCTTAGGGAAAAAAAATGATTTCTTGATTGTCCATGATTATCATACTCTGTTGGAGAAAGTTAGAAGTCGGCCCTGTCCATCTCTTCAGTCTCCTGTCCATTCCATCTCTTTCTTCCTTTCCAGCACAGTCTTGATGACCCAGCTTTCATCTGCCCCTTGCCCTGAGAGACTTTCCTGCTCAACTCTGGAAGCTAATCTTCCTTCTCAGCCACTGCCCATTTGAAAGACTAACTTTCCAGGATCTGATGTTAAGCACACTAAAGAGTCACACACACACACACACACACACACACACACACACACACACGTGCGCCTACCCTGGCCGGGGCAGTGCCTTCCAAATACCTCCTCCTTCCCAGCATGCCTTGCACCAGAGCAGTTAATACATCTTCATAGTCTGTCACCCAGGCTTATCCATATCGTGCCACCAGGGGGATATACAGTCAACTTCTTCTCCCTCCCCACCCCCACCACCTGTGGCCCCATTCTCCTTCCCAAGAACTAGCAATCCTACCTCACCCAGCCTGGTGCTTCCCCTCTTGGCCTCAAGTCTCCTGAAAGGAAAAAAAAAAAGTCTTTCAAACTCTGGCTGTACTAACACATCTGTAAAAGAATTCTGGAAGTTCGCTCCAATCTAAGCATATCTATTTATTTACACTTCCCATAAAGGTACAAGTACATTATGAATGAAAATGGAAGCCATCTTGAGCCCTTCAGAAGACATGCTCTCTACATCAGAGTGCCTACTCAGAGCTTCCAGACACCCAGCACAGAACTCCTGCTGGTCATCTGATGCTCGATGAGGGGACTCCTGAAAGCTGACAGGACACAGGGTTGGACCAAGGCTCAGTGGGTTTATCAAGATGCTGCCCTAGCCAAACACACAGGCACCTGCTTTTGCCTGATGATTGAATGTCAAACTGAAAGCCAGAGACATTTTCATGAACACCCTCAGAGTCTCTTGTCTTCTTATTTACCTCTGGTCTCCCTCCCACTGACATAGATGGCGGAGGTCACACTGTTACAGCGGCTGTTTCCAGGGAGAACGTTCCTTCCTAGAGTATTGGTTTCATCTGGAAATCAGCCTGAAAGCCCACAAACATGTTCTGGAGTCTCTGCCAGCTGCTTAGTCTAACCACAGGCCTTCCACCCATCCAAACACCGAGAGGATCTGTTCTCCAGCTTCAATTTGCTTTCAAACTGCCTGCTAGCCATGCCCCACCTCATTGGCATAGACTCCCAAGTGAGTTCACCAAATAGAACAATTTAATAGAGAGGGGGAAAAGTGCCCCAAGCTAGGCAAACCATTGCGGGTAAAGACATGAGACTATCCCAGAGTGGCTTGAGTTCAAGTGGAGAAGCAAGGAGAGAGAGAGGGAGAGAGAGAGAGAGAGAGAGAGAGAGAGAGAGAGAGAGAGAATGTTAAATGAGTCTTAAAAGTCATTTAGTTGGTACCCAGGACACTGGTGAGAATGTCAAAATGGCACCTGCCATTTTAAGAGAGCCGGGTCACCCAGTCACATCCTGCCCATCTACACAGCATATCGGGACCCAGTCCACACCAAGCCAATCTTTCTTACTTTCCCACGAAGCAGAGGCAGGCAGTGTGGAGAAAATGAGGCTGTTTCCCAGGAGAAGCGAAGTCTCATGAAGGCCCAGAGAAGATGCCCTGATTTTCATCGGATCAGTCAAGCTGTATCCGTTCTATAAGGTGCTTAAGGCAAAAGCCCCAGTCTTCCACCAGCAAAATCAGTCTCCATTAAAAACAGGCCCAGAGCCAGGTGGTGGTGGTGTGCACCTCTCATCCCAGCATTTGGGAGGGATAGGCAGTCAGATCTATACAGAACAAGTTCCAGGACAGCCAGGGGTGAGACCCCATCTTCGAAGAAAAGAAAAAAAGGAACAGAATATGTCCATTTCCTATTCTCAGCTCTGTATCATACTGTCCAAGTCACCAGAACTTGCAAAGAAATAAAAGGAAGGAAGGAAGGGAGGGAGGGAGGAGGGAGGGAGGGAGGGAGGAAGGAAGGAAGGAAGGAAGGAAGGAAGGAAGAAGGAAGGAGCCCTAGTTGATCTTCCTGCTTCCATGCTCGCCACCCAGCGGCAGTCAGGACCCTCCCAACTCCACTCAGGCCATGACTCTGCTCTCTCAAACCCCTCACCTGGTTCTCTGTTCTAACCCCCCCAGCACCTCCTGCCTTCCACCCCCACCCCCCACTCCACCCGCCCCCACCCACTGCTCAGACTGAATCCTGCCTAAGCTCCAGGCTCTCCGCTCTCTGGCTGTTCACTGAGGCTCTACCTTCACGGCCACCAAGGGTTCCCTCCTATTACAGCCCTCTAGGCTCACTGTTCCCTCTGCCGGCCTGCGGGCTGTGTGTCAGTCATACCAACCATGTGCCTCCTGTCTGCGGAAGACACACTTGATTGCCTGGAAAATTCTTCCCCTGGATAAGCCCATGATTGGTTCTCTCATTTCCTAATGTTTTCTACCCAGTGTTACCCATCAGAGAGGCTTCCTAAGCACCTTGAATAAATAAAGCAGCGCACAGAGACCGGGGATGTGGCTGGGTAGTTGAGCACTTGCCTAATACACATAAGACCAAAGGTTTAATCTGCTGCGCTGACATAAAGAAATAAACAAATTACACAGCGCCGCACGCTCTCTACTCACTTCCATGCCTCCTTAGATTGTTTCAATGGGACCTGGGAGGTTAGACTTTTGTTTCTTTGCTTTTGAGACGAAGTCTCACCATGTAACCTCAAGTGGTCTTAAACTCTCCATATAAACCTGGTTAAGTTTGGAATGCACAGAGTTCTGCCTGCCTCTACCTCCTGCGTGCTGAGATTAAGGGTGTGCACCGCCACTCCCGGCAGGCTGTGCTGTGTTTGTCTATCTCCCGTCATCTGCAAATAGAATACAAGCATAAAGGGATACGGGCAGCTCTGTGTTTATCATACGGCAGGTGTCCGTCGGGATGTCAAGGACAGTGTTTGACAGACAATGGCTGTTCAACAAACACAACAGAAAAACAAGAATGAAGTGATGTGGGAAAATAAGATCTAAGCAAGAGGCTTGAGGTAGGGGCAGGCACGAGGAACAGGCGAGAGAAGGAAGAGAATGACCGAAGAGGGAGGAGCTGAGTTGCTGAAAGAAGGTTCCAGAAGACAGCTGCTGCTGCTTCCACAGCCCAGTGGCTTGAGACTGATGAGTACCCAACTTCTCAAATAACTATTCTACCCAGCTCAAAGCACCAGTCACAGTTCCCGAGGGAGCCACCGGGGTGCACCACTCCTTCCACGGAAGAGTAGCCACACACGGACCTGTGTGGCTCTTATGCCACTGTTATAGTGCCACATCAGCTCCTGGGCACAAAAGGGACGCTGAGATTCCCATCTGATAATGAAGACTTCACGTCTCTGCCTACAGGGCATATGCTTCAAGTTAGAAACAGGTAAGGGAAGGAAGAGAATGACCAAAGAGGGAGTAGCTGAGTTGGTTCCAGAAGACAGCACCTTTAATCACAGCACTGAGGAAGCAGAGGCAAGCATATCTCTGTAAGTTCAAGGCCAGCCTGGTCTACATAGTGAGTTCCAGGACATGCAGATCCTGTCTTGAAGAAGACAAGAAGGAGGAGGAGGAAGAAGAGGGGGAAGAGGAAGAAGAAAAGGAAGAAGAGGAAGAGGAGGAAGAGAGAGAAAGGAAGGAAGGAAGGAAGGAAGGAAGGAAGGAAGGAAGGAAGGAAGGAAGGAAAAGGTTTTACTCAGTAGGGCTGTCACTGGGCCTTGGAGGAATGAGGGCCTTCACCTGGACTGTGGGCTGGAATGATAAGGGGGCAGAAGCCATAAGAAGCCCCTGCGATGTGTTACTGTGCAGGAACTGCCTGTCTGTTGGTGAGGCCCACTCAAGCAGGCAGAGACTAGCAGAGCTCAGGGGGTGGCCACAGAGAGCCCTGGCAATGCAATTCAAAGTCTGGATCCTGTAGGATCTGAAATAAGGCCTGCTTTGGGGATATCCAGAGCCAGAAGCCAGTACAGCTCCCTTTGGGGGCTTAAACAAATGTACTTGGCTCTGTCATTTGCTACCATGAAGCTCTGGCCACAAAATTCTGAGAACATGAAACCCTTTTAAGACTTTTACAAGTTTCCTTTTTTTTTTTTTTTTTTTTGGTTTTTCGAGACAGGGTTTCTGTGTAGCCCTGGCTGTCCTGGAACTCACTCTGTAGACCAGGCTGACCTCGAACTCAGAAATCCACCTGCCTCTGCCTCCCAAGTGCTGGGATTAAAGGCGTGCATCACCACCGCCCGGCAAGTTGCCTTTTCCCTACAGGCAAAAAAAGAATAGCTTTATGTGTCTGCTCTTTGGAAGGGTGGTCTGCCAATGGCATGGGCTAGGCTATAAGGAGAGACTGTGAATGAAGGAAGAGGATGTGAAACTGGTAATTCAGTAAAGCCAGAAGGGGTGGGGACAACTTGAAAATCAGATGGGCTCTGAAGGAGGCCAGGATGGAGATATGACAAGGATATACGTACTTCTATTTATTTGTTTGTTTATTTATTTTTATGCTTAATATGTGAGTGCCTATACATACACTATGTGACAGCAGAGGCATTGGATTTCCTGGAGCTGGAGTTACAGGCAGTTGTTACCTGATGTGTATTTCGGGAATCAGCATCCTCTACAAGAAAAGCAGGTGCTCCTAGGCACTGAGCTATCTCTCCAGTCCCTGACAAGCTTACGTTTTATTAATAATAATAAAAAAAACAGAGGACACATTATATGAAAGAGAAGGCAAGAAATTTTCATGTATGCATATATGTATATATTTCACATATATGTATATATTTCACATACATGCATATATGTAAATATTTCGCATATGTGTATATATTTCATATGTATACATATTTCACATGTATGCATATATGTATATATTTCACATATACAAAAAGCAAAATAACTCTAACATAAGCAGTTGTCTCTGAAAGAGAGCAGTGTGGATGAGGCCAAAGCAAGAGTTAAACTTGAGCATACTTTCAAAGCCAAGTTTTGAGTCTATTAAAATAAAGAAAATAAAAGTGCAGATGCAACCAGGTCCTTGCGCACAGAAGCATGACTACCTCATGAAGAAGTCAAATGGAGCTCTTTTGATCCGCAGTGGCGGGGAGGCCACTGGGTTTGCTGCAAGGGGACGCCTGGTGACCTTCTGAGAGCACGGCCCTCACAGTGTTCTCAGAGGGTATGGGCAGTGCGTCTCAGGCCCCCGATGCTGAGACCCTTCAGTAGGCTTCCTCATGGTATGCTGGCTGCCAGGAATAAAATTATTTTCTTTGCTACTTCATAATTGTAATTTTGCTACTGTTATGAATCAAAATATAAACATACGTATTTCCTGGTGGTCTTAGGCAACCCCTGTGACAGGGTCTTCTGGTCCTCAAAGGGGTCACCACCACAAGTTGAGAAGCACTGGTGTATGGTAGAGAGCTTGAGGACGGAGGGAGCAGAATGTAAGGGGTCCTCAGAAAAGTTCAAAGGGAGAACGGGCAGCCAGGTGGTGTGGTCAGTGAGCTCATGAAATGAACTCTTTTCCAGCTAAGGACAATGTGGACAAAGTTGCAGACATGGGTATGAGGGATGAGTGGGAAAAGCTTGAAAGAATGAGGTGAGGCGTATTGCCAGGCAGTGGGTGGGGCCTACAGAACACTGCTGGGGGAGGAAAGGCAGCACAGTAAAGGGAGAGGAGGAGAGAGGGCTGAGAGAGAATATTAGGAGCTACAGGATCGTCTCTCAGATGAGGAGAACAAAGCTGGATCTAGCCTTGAGGAAGACAGAGGCTTATGGGAATTCTCTTCTAGAGATTGGGAAGGAGACCTGCAAGGGCAGAAGAACCAGGACTCCGGTGGCAGGTCTCTGGCTCACTGTGGTACCATCCGTTATGACACAACGTCTAGGCTCCCAGGGTTTCATTCCCTTCCCATGCCCTGCCCCCACCCCCACCCCCACCCCCACCGTGTCTCCATCCTTTATGTGACCTCCCTAATGAATTGATTCCCAGCGTCATCATGGACCTATCTGGTCATTGCGACTGTCCATTGCCAGGGACCTGGACATGGCCTCTGCTCCCATGTGTGGAAAAAGGATTTCACACAGGATTTCCCATCCGCACATGTGGACCTGGAAGCAGAGCAGAAGCCACGTGTCACATGGTTCTGCTGAGTCGAGAGTCGAGGGCAGAGGAGACTCAGAAGTTCACCCACAAGGTCAGCACCAGTGTGAACAAGCTCCCCCCTCTCTGTATACCTCTGATTCCTAATAGAAGCTGCAACCTCCAGGTCTGTCTCCCATGTCTCCATTTTAGTTGCAGGTTGTTCTAGCAATTTCTGTGGTCAGGAGAAGTTCTGGTATGTTCTGGTGGCTTCATGGAGGTCGGGTAGGCAAAGGGGTGTGCGCTAAAGGACAGAAGGGGACTGAATTACCTCTTCCCCCTTTCCATTTGCTTTTTCCTATCCTTCTTCCTTGCGTCTGCCTAGAGGTCTCTGGGATCAAGAACATAAGTATTAAGGCAAATGAGAGTGACCTGAGGGGACCTTTAAGGGACCAAGGCAGGGTCTTTAGGGAGGAGGACAAAGGAAGCAGCTATTTGGGACCAACTACATTTCCACCCTCTCCCCATTGCCTGCCTGCCCACAGTACCCTAATTAGCTGGTCCCAGCAGTCCCTGTTAGCCAGGCCGGCTGAGCGCCCAACTCCCTGGGGACTACCCTGCTAACCCTGAGACTAATCAGCCCTTGGCTACTTCAGTGCATGAGAATGTTTCTCTCTCTCTCTCTCTCTCTCTCTCTCTCTCTCTCTCTCTCTCTCTCTCTCTCTCTCTCCAAGAGCCCCATAGCAGACATTAAGATTAGTGTAGGGAAATACCAAGTTCTCCCAACAAAAGCACCAGAACTGATGAAAGGGTTGAAGTGAAGCCAAAGTTTGAGGGTTCCTCTCCAGTTTGGAGCTTTCTTTCAAGCTTGTGGGACCAAGATGTGTGGCAAAGGATGGAGCCATGATTGGGGTGCTCTATGGGTACCCCAAGCCCTTAGACTTGTGTCTCTTGGGCCCTTCCATGTAGCCAATACTTACCCGAACCCAGAACCTCCTCCCCCATCTCAGTCCCTTCCCAGTCTATCTCCCCACCCCCTAACCCCCG